>CAUYOR010044271.1:0-27684 GCA_963573925.1 Callimico goeldii
ACTCCACCCCCCCCGGTTAAAACACTGCATAACAATTAAAAAAAAAAAAAAAAAAAAAAAAAAAAAAAAAAAAAAAAAGAAGCTGAGTGTAGCTTCTTGTCTGAAAGGCTCCAAGTAGTGAAGAAAACAAAAAGATGACCATTTATATGATCGATGCTTTTTTACAGGGCACATAAAAAATAGCTGCTTTGGGGCTCATCTTTACATGAGGAGGGCTGAGAAGTTTTCCCAGATGAGAAGAGTGCAACACTCTTAAGATATCCAAAGGAAGGTTGTTAGATGAACAGTAGGATGTCATCACAGAGGCAGCGTCAAATTAATACATTTGCACTTTTGTGAATTTGATCACTATACCAGTCAATCAAAGTTGGTTTTTTAGATAAGCATTTTTCTTTATCAGTAAACCATAACATAGAACTTAAGGTCAAGGTTGACTTACCAGAAAGGAGCAATACTAAAAGCCACTTGTTTTTTTTCCTCACCATTTTTGGCATCCTGATAGCTATAACATATATGGATAAAATAATTAATAAGGGCTTCACTCAACAATAACAGCTATATCTAGTTATGTAAAATAACAAATATAGAACTAAACATTCCTAGTACCTTGCTCTGGTGGGTCCATAGTTAGAGCAACATTAGTGTTGACATAAATGTCCAGTGCTATGCAGTAAGTGATTTAGTAGGTACACACAGAGGTGCCTAGTAGCATCGAGGAAGATATACCTCCATGATTTATCAGGTCCTATTTAAATCAGTGATTCTATGACTTCGTGAACTTTTGCATAATTTATCTCTAGTCAATGATAGAATGTAATAAGGAATTCACTTAAAATGTAGAATAAATCCAGTTGGAGCTATTCTGGCAACCTTTGAATTAAAAAGACACATTCACACTGTAAACTAACTGCAACATTTACATAGAGACTGGTTTCAAAATCAAACACATGGGACATGTCCTACATGTCTTCTTGAATATATCCATTAGCATCACTGATCATGAAGAATGTGGATGTGCAAATCTCAAATCATTACTAACATCTTAGGAGAGTTAGCTAATTGCTTTTATTGAAACAATGCTAACTCCAGTAAAATTAACTGGAGTTTGAAGAAGTCTTAAAAATATTTCTTAATAGGGTTAAATATGGGTTACTATAAATAGGCAAGGCAGGAAAAGAAAACCTGTTTTTACACACACACACACACACAAAAAGTAATGCAAAGATGAAAAGCTACTGCCTTTAAACAGAGAACAATGGAATTGACAAAAAAAAATGCACAGAGCTTTTATCGTAATAAAGAATGGAAACCTACTAAAAAGATCTCAAGATGGAGCCTGTGATTTGATCCAATATTAGGAAGAGTTAAACCTAAATGCTCATTACTTTACAATTTGGTTATTTCAATATTACTGTCTCTTGTGGTTATTTATTCTCTTTGTTCATCTGTGCATTCATCTAGATTTAATAAGGGCTACCCTATGCATATTCATTCAACATTTATTACATGTTACTTTATACTGGCTACTATGCTGCATATTGGAAGTGTTGAGGCTTTCTTTACGTAGGATGAATAAACAACAGAAACACAATATGCAATTATCACATGAAAGACAATTGTATGTTGTCTATGAGCACAATTTCACCTTTCTTGTCATGTAATTTGTTGTTGCTCTTGTTAACAGCAACATCAGAGTAGGTTGATATAAGTATAGAGAAGCCAGCGGTACATGTGGTGTCTTGCTGAATTTGCTTGTTTGAAAGAAAGGTAATATGAGCATCGTTAATCAGAACTACACTTAATTAATTACTAGAAAAGGGAATTAAATTTCCATCTACTCCACATGTGACAGTTCTCAAAACTCAAAATTCTGAAATAAGCATCTATTTTGTAAGAATCAGACAGTATTTGTTGAAGGTTAGAAAATAAGACAGTGTCAAAAAAGTTTTTGTCTATTTAATTCATAGAAAGTTGAAATGTCGTTATTTAGAAACATGCCTAGCTTAAACACTACCCACGAACCATCTGATATTCTTGTCTTTTGAATTCATCCTTCATGGTAATGTTAAAACTCAAGTACTTCCTCACAAAGGCAAATTTCTGAGTTTTAACCTCAAGAGCCTGAAAAGAAAAAATACACCCAGTCTCCTAAGGTCACCAAATACATTTCTTCAAAGTATACTTGATAAAGGGGAGATGACACTCATATCCTGACAACAATAAGAGCTGAGAGAAAATAAATATGCCTCCATGCATTTGCTTGCAGGCATCGATCAATTAAAAAAAAATCGCTTATTGAGTTATGTGCCTTTGGGTTCCTACTAACAAATTATAAACAAGCATCCTACTTGACTTACCACTTTCTCTTTTGTATATTGGACAACTAAGAGTATCTTTTAAAAAGAAATTCATTCTACTCAGCGTTAGTAGAGATTATTTCAATATCACACACATCATTCTAATATACTAGTAGTTTAAAATATAAAATAGATGCCATCTACATAACACATTTAGTTCTACCTAGCTGGCACGGCTTCATGTGTTACAGTGACAAATGAGATGCATAAAATACAGCCCCTCCTGTATGTGTGCTGATTATCTAACTGTGGAGGAAAGTGTGGACAAATATCCGCAATAAAGAACCTTAGCATGTGCTGAGATACAGGTGATGAGCTCAGTTGAATAAGAGTTTTTTTCTGAATGCTAGAGCTGAAATGTTCAATTCTTTTCTAATTTTATATAGGCTATTTTATTATTTAGAATAAAATTTTGCTCAAAGTCCTTGTCTGCCTATTCTTTAATATAATTAAATGGGCATTAGAAGTTACTGCATAGGGAACATATATATTAAATCATGTGAGGGGTGTACTAGTTTCAGTAGACAGATGATAAATTGCTTTGAGAAGAGTTGGCTCAAAGAAAAACAGCAATAAAGGCCTATGGTAGAAGCCTTTATAGAGAACACAATAACTCAGCTGTCACAGGTCACTGGGCTCTTGGAGGGCTGACAATAAAGTAAATGCAAAGCTGATTCTATAGACTGACTCAGGCCACAGGCTTAGAAATACACCTTCCCACTAAAGTCAATATTGCCATATGTTAGGTAGAACCACTTCCCAACAAATGTGGAAATATCGACACTCGGGAGATCCAAAGATCCAAAAGGTATCAACTGGCTTTGGTCCACAGATTTGGGACATGGACAGAATTACCTGAATTCTGGAAGAGAAAGTTGAAAAAAGATTCATTTCATTTTATAACAGGCTTTACTTTACTCAACCCAGTAGAAGATCCATCGTGAGATGACGGAGAGAGGCAGTGGTACTCCTAACGTGGCAGAGGAGTCAAGACTCAGGCACTAAAAAGACTAGATTTTTTTTTTTTGTAGGGAGGAGGTGGATCATTTCTTCTAGGTTAGTTTTCCCTATAAGAGTAAACAGAGAGAGAGAGAGTCAGGAAGGGAGAAAGAGACAGACACACACACACACACACACACAGGGTAATTACATAGGAATCAACATAATGTTTTCAATGCAAATGGGCTGGAGTTGTCCACCACAGTGGAAGTTTAAGTACAGCATAAATGGATTATGAATAATACAGTGACCATTTTCTTAATGCAGTGGTTCTTCTTGATATTTATCTTACATTGCACACACTTTTTTTTGTTTTGTTTTTTTTGGTTTTAAAAGCTAAGGACCAGATATAAGAAAAAGATTTGGAAGAATATATGAAAAGACCCAGTTAGTTTTCCATGTTCCCTGGAGTAGAAAATAAGTAAAATTTCCAACTAGGATGTAGAAATAATAAGGAGTAAGCAAATAGTCCTCATGATGGAGTCTTCTTAAATAACAATCCTCTAACTTGTCTAAGGGAATGATAAGAGACAGTTCAGATAGTTTTACAAGTCTGAAAGTGAAGGGTACTAATTCTTCACTTGAGAAGTATATTCCAAATAAATTTAAATTCTATTTCCAGAAAGACATGGGAAAGGCGGTGTGAGAAGCCTTTGCAAATGGGGCACCCCCTCCCAGAATCACAGCAGATTCAGAGAGACTCCAGGAATGCCTTGTGGTCAGAACAACTTATCAACAAAAAAGGGGAAGTGGTGTACAGAAATCAGAAGTGAGGTACAGAAACAAATGGACTTCTTGGTGTTTGCCTTATCTGAACACAGTTTGAGCACACAGGAGTGTATGAATTGCAGGAGTATGGCTGCTGGGATTGGCCAAGATTCAGCTATTGTTACAGGCACATACTCCTGAGTTAGCTATTCAATATTGTCTACCTATTAAGTTAGGTTGCAGTTCATCAGCAGGACTGAAATGTACAGAGTCCTCGGGTCATATTTAGTTTGCTTTAACACTTCCATTCCTGAAAATACACTATTTATTCCTATTACTCCTTCCACTAACTGCTTTTATCTAAGAAGAAAAGTGAGATGCTGCAACAGAGACTCAAAATTACAGTGGCTGAAAAACATGGAAATGCACAAGCATATTTCTCTCATATGTTAGTACTTAAGACTCAAGTTGCTCTACTATAGGCATGCTCAAAAATTGAGGAAGGAGAGAAGAGATAAAAAGAGAGAGAGAAAAGGAGAGGAAGGAGAAGGAAGAGAGGGGCAGGGAAAGGAGCCTTGCTGCACAGCTACTGTGGGACTGAACTGAAACAATAACAAGTGGCTCTACTGGTGGGGACAACAATGCCACCACCACTAAATAAAGGTAAACAAAACCCAACTAAACTAAACTGAAGCAGCATAGGTTGCACTTTGGGATGTCTGACCAAATGCTTTCTGTCTCACTACTCGGAGCGGCCGCATGCCAGTTGCAAAGAATAAGATTATATTCATGAGCGAGTCAGAATCTGTCCTGTGATAAATGCCTGGGGGATGAAGGTTAGCATCTGCTTTGTCATTTGAATTTGATATTAGAAAATTTAAATCCGAAAAGAGAATCTCGAAGTGGGTATCTGAAGAGGGCAGGATGGGGGTCACAGGGGGATAGGGTCTGTGGTGCTGTTACGTACTCACTGGCATCAACAATTTAGACTCACCTCTATGTTCATGGGTAACTTGTTACAGGTAGGGGTTAATTTAGCATGTTTTCATTCTTTATGCCTTTAAATACATAAAACATACTTCCTTTGAAATGGACTTTAATGAATTTGTTGGTAGATTTAATTATTTTCCTTATTCTGATTATTTATACTTTCTTTCTCAGTCTGCAGTCATAAGCTGGTCTCAATACACTAAAGTATATTCAGCATTATAAATACACTGAAACACCAAAAAGGCTGAAATGCACATAATTTGAAGAGTGAAAATGGCTTGCGAGCATGAAGTCTCATTATCCGTAGGTAAGTAACCAAAATCTGTGTCTAGATATTTAAATATAAATAGTTCCTGATATCTGGACTGTGACAGATATAAGTCACATTATCACTTCTTAATTGCCTCCATTACTAACTTCATTACTTCTTTTAGCTTTAAGAAGAACCTGTGTGAGCTCATGGGGCTCAACTGCTTCAGGTGAAAGAGAAATGAACACTTTTCCATGGGTACATTGCTGGGGTTTTGTTGATACACATCACATTCCAACCCCAGGTTATGCTAAATGAGTGACTAAAATGATCCTTGGGGAGCTTGAGGTATATCTGGGCTCCCTTAGCAACCCAAATGCCTAAAGCCAGCTCTGCCTATCACATTTTCCAGTCTCTCCCTATTCATATCACCTTATCTCCTGGAGCCCATGGTGTAGTGTTCTACCTAGAGGGCCATTTTGCTTTCCTCAGATAACAGGTATATTTTACCATCAACTTTTTTTTCTACTATTGAGATACAATTTATTTTTAAGAAAAAGTCTTCATACTGTCATGCTATATTATGCAATGGGACTTTAACTTCCCCAGAGTTACATAAAGTCTGAAGGATTGAATTGAAAATTCAAGATCACATTTTCTTCATTGCTGATAGATATGACACAATTAGCTCTGTCATATTCATACACTTTGGGATGTATTTTGTTGGTGGTTATATCCTCCTTCCTGTCTCTGATTATCAGTGGAAAATCTTTAAATCCCTTTGCCCTTTTCTTCATGCAGATACTTAATCTCTTTCACTTATAGGTTTATGTTATATATTCACTAAGTGCTTGTCCAGAGCTGCAGCTCCTATTTTTGTCCTGGGCAAATGGTGACTAAATACTTTACCTCCATTGGAAGGTACTTAAGTCAATGTTCAAATTATGTCAAAATAACTCACTGAAAAGTGAAGAATTCAAGTTATGTCTTTTGAGCTCCTCAAGAAATTTTGTTAGAGACATTTGCTAAGCTACCGAAATGTGCTAACATTATTCTGGGCACTACATAAATCTAGTCTTCCATACACACTCCCTGGCCTCTATTTAGAGAGGCTAAAGATTATCATACAGCAAAGTATGGAAAAACAAATTATGGACAATGTAAGATAATGATAAAAACATTGACATTTGAAGCAAGTTTTGTTTTGGCCATACTAACTGTGAAACTTTAGACGGGTTATTTCCAAACTTGGTTTCCTCATTTGCATAATGAGATAACAATAATAATGTTTGATCTGAGGAAGAAATAGGAACAAAACCATAACATTCTTAGAATAGTGTTGGCACATAATAAGCTCAGTTATTTTTACACTTTTCTGTAATGCAATCAAAATATAGGGTTGTGTTCAGAACTATGGAGGCCAAGGGAAAGAAGATATTTCTCTTGAATAAGAGTAGACATTCTGTGTGGCCACAGGGATGATGCATAAACTGGATGGATCTTTATGAATTAGTAGAAACATTCTTTGTTTTGTTCCCACTGTTAAAACATGTATGTAAGTACACATGTGTATTTGTGCATGTGAGTGGGGCTGTTCAGAGATAGCTCTAATTTGCATTCTGTTTCTGTTCTCCCCTGTATTAGTCCATTTTCCTCCTGCTGATAAAGGCATACCTGAGACTAGGAAGAAAAAGAGGTTTAATTGGACTTACAGTTCCACATGGTTAGGGAGTCATCAGAATCACGGTGGGAAATGAAAGGCACTTCTTCCATGGCAGCAGCGAGAGAAGAATGAGGAAGAGGCAAAAGTGGAAACCCCTGATAAACCCATCGGATCTCATGACACTTACTCACTATTACAAGAATAGCACCAGAAAGATCAGCCCCTGTGATTCAATTACCACCCCCCCCCACCCAGCTCTCACCCACAACAAGTGGGAATTCTGGGAGATAAAATTCAAGTTGAGATTTGGGTAAGGACACATCCAAACCATATCTTTCCACCCCTGAACTCTCCAAATCTCATGTCCTCACATTTCAAAACCAATCATGCCTTCTCAACAGTCCCCCAAAGTCTAAACCCATTTCAGCATTAACCCAAAAGTCCACAGTCCAAAGTCTTATATGAGACAAAACAAGTCCCTTCCATCTATGAGCCTGTAAAATCAAAAGCAAGCTAGTTACTTCCTGGATACAATGGGGGTACAGATATTTGGTAAATATTTGGTAAATGACAAAGATTGGCCAAAATAAAGGGGTTACAGAGTCCATGCAAATCTGAAATCCAGAGGGGGAGTTAAATTTTAAAGCTCCAAATGATCTCCTCTGATGTCAGGTCTCACATCCCAGTCACACTGATGCAAGAGGTGGGTTCCCTTGGTCTTGGGCATCTTCGTCCTGTGGCTTTGCAGGGTACAGCCTCCCTTCTGGCTCCTTTCACAGGCTAGCATTGGATGTCTGTGACTTTTCCAGGTACACAGTGAAAGCTGTCTGACAATCTACTGTTGTGGGGTCTGGAGGACAGTGGCTCTCTTCTCACAGCCCCACTAGGAATGCCCCAAAAGGGACTCTATATGGGGGCTCCCACTCCACATTTCCTTTCCACACTGCCCTAGCAGACATTCTCCATGAGGGGCCCACCCCTGTAGCAAACCTTTGCCCAGGCATCCAGGCATCTCCATACATCATCTGAAATCGAGGCAGAGGTTCCCAAACCTCAATTCAAGACTTCTGTACACTCATATGCTCAAAACCACATGAGAGCTGACAGGGCTTGGGGCTTTCACCCACTGAAGCCACAGCCTGGCTCTATGTTGGCCCCTTTCAGCAAAGGCTGTGACACAGGGCACCAAATCCCTAGGCTGCACACAGCAAGGGATCCCGAGCCCAGCCAATGAAACCACTCTTTCTTTCTGAGCCTCTGGGCCTGTGATGGGAGGGGCTGCCATGAAGATCTCTGACATGGCCTGGAGACTACTTACGAGAATTTCTGCATCCGGCTTGAATTTCTCTCCTGAAAATAGGTTTTTCTTTTCTATCATATAGTCAGGCTGCAAATTTTCCAAACATTTATGCTCTGTTTCCCTTTTAAAACAGAATGCCTGTAACAGCACCCAAGTCACACTTTGAATGCTTTGCTGCTTAGAAATTTCTTCTGCCAGATACTCTAAACCATCTCTCTCAAGTTTAAAGTTCCACAAATCTCTAGGGCAGGGGCAAAATGCCACAAGTATCTTTGCTAAAAAATAACAAGAGTCACTTTTGCTCCAGTTCCCGACAAGTTCCTCATCTCCACCTGAGACCACCTCAGCCTGGACCTTATTGTTCATATCACTATCAGCATTTTTGTCAAAGCCATTCAACAAGTTTCTAGGAGGTTCAAACATTCTCACATTTTCCTGTCTTCTTCTGAGCCCTCCAAACCGTTCCAATCTCCATTACCAGTTCCAAAGTTGCTTCTACATTTTCAGGTGTCTTTTAAGCAATGCCACACTCTACTTGTATCAATTTACTGTATTAGTCCATTTTCTTGCTGCTGATAAAGATATTCTGAGACTGGGAAGAAAAAGAGGTTTAATTAGACTTACAATTGCACAGGGCTGGGGAGGCCTCAGAATCATGGTGGGAGGTGAAAGGCACTTCTTATATGGCAGCGGCAAGAGAAGAATGAGAAAGAAGCAAAAGAGGAAACCCCTGATAAACACATCAGATTTCGTGAAATGTATTCACTATCATGAGAATTGCACAAGAAAGATCGGCCCCCATGATTCAATTGCCTCCCCCTGCGTCCCTCCTACATGGGAATTCTGAGAGATAAAATTCAAATTGAGATTTGGGTAGGGGCATAGACAAATCATGTCATCCCCTAAATAATTACATAAGGACTATGTGAGCAAAACGAGATCCGGACTGAGGGGCCCACAGATAAGAATTGGAAGAAGGAAAGAAAGAGAACATGGTCCTGTGGGAGCTGGAACAATGTTGAGTAATGTTAAATAATGTTGGGTGCAGACTAATTGTGGCTGGTCTCACCTGTTGCAATGGGTAGAAGGTGAAAGGGTCAGGGCTAATTGTGCTGCATGAGATTAATGAGACCTAATAGAAACAAACAGGCAGAGGCATCTGCAGGGTCATGGTGACAACTGAAAAGAGTTTAACCAAATGCAGTGTTGTTGTGAGCGTTTATTGCTTCAGATGTGGTTTCTCCAAAGCACCCATGGGAGACAGAGAAAGACTGAAGGATCACATGTTGGGACCCCCTTGTGTCTATGACTTTCACTTTGACTTACAGTCCCACCAAGACAGAGAAAAACTGAAGGATCACACATTGGGACCCCCTTGTGTCTATGACTTTCACTTTGACTTACAGTCCCACCAAGACTCCGCACATTGGAAGATGGCTGTTCCTTAAAAGGAAAGGAAGCAAGTACTAGGTAGCCAGATGATCATAGAGAGCAGCTCCCAGCTGTGAGGGTGTCATGATTGCCATTCTCTGAAATCTCTTGAAGTTTTCTGTATTCTGCTGCTTTTCAATTTGATAAGAAACATCTTTTTGGGGGTGGAGAAAAGTTATATTGAAAAATACAGAGAAACAATGAAGACGAGAGGGAGAGACGTAATTTCAAAAGCTAACAAGGTAAAAGCAAGGATAGTATTCAAATATTAAATCCTTCTCTTTGAAATCTGTGCTGTGCACAAACTTGTGCATTTTACTAATCCTTAAAACTGCCTTTATATTTGTTACAGGAGACTATGAGATATAGCAACCTTCCAAAGAATTCTTGAGATAAAATTTTCACCACAGCATAAGAAAAAGTATTCAATAAATGATAAATTATTTTTATAAACTTACACCATTTTCATGTAACTGTATTTTGTGAGATTTTCAATACTTAAAACAGTTTTATAATATGCATCATACCTATTCTGTCAGCATTTAATTCAAACAGTCACAAAAGGTTTAGAAAGAAAATTTAAAAACTACAAAAGTATCCAATATATCAAAGTAGATCATTAAAATGATTTGTATACATTTATACAAACTGTAACAACTGTTCATGTGTTTTCTTGACCACATAGCTTTTAACTAGAATTGGAACCGAGAAGAAACAACTTTTCCAAAGATCCTTGTGTGACTGAATTGCAGATGATGGGCTCAAGTCGCTCCCCAATAGGATGTGTTCTTCCAGGCCCTTGGCCCCCCACTCACCCAAGAATGGGGGAGAGGACCCACCAGGCATGATGAGCTCGATTTAAGTAAATATTGAACCCCAAAGAGTTTAGCAGAAAGTGATTTATTTAGGTAGAGAGAGAAAAGGGAGAAAGAAAAGTAGCTCCCATGATGTCGTGGAAGGGGATCCAGAAGTGGAGTCCACACGGATGTGGGAGAAGGGGACTTTCAACCTGGGAGATATCCCCACCCCATTCAAGTTTTCTGTCCTATGAAAAGAGTGCCTTTAAACTTCTGCTGAAGTGATTGATCTTTAATTATCTTCTCACACTAGTGAAAGTTAAACAAAGACCTCTAAGCTCCTGGATGGAGAAGTGGGTGGAGGTTTGGTGCTGGGAAGTTCTTGCCTTTGAAATCATGTCCCCTTGTGGATCTGGGAAGAGACTACCTTCTCTCAGACTCCCCTCTGAACAGGAAAGTCCAACTGCTATTGGAACATGGGCGTTGAATACTCTTTAGCTACTTCCTGCTGAAATGAGTTAATAATATTAGATTATTTAAAATACATAAAATGTTTAGAATGTGCCTGGCACATAGTTAATGTGATATCAGTGTTTATTATTATTATTATTGTTAACTTACTGATGTGGAATCAACATTCATAGGGAAAAACAATCTCCAGATATATTAAGTAAAAATAAAAAACAGCAACATGCAGAGCTATTTATTATATGCTACCATTTGTGTAAAGAAAGGAGAAAGAAAAGAATACATATGTGACTGCTTTTATATGCATATACTATCTGTGAATGGGCATTCAATAAACTGAAAACATTAATTGTATTTGGAGAGAGGAATGAGATGGTAGGGGGATAGTGACTTTTCACTGTTCTTTTCTGCTCCATTTGGATTTGTTCCATAATGAATATATTACTTAGTGAAAAATTGAAATGTAAGTTAAACTTATTTCTCTTATTGAAAAGTCTATATTTTACTATTAAATCAGGTTCCTTTCTAGCATTAGTATGAATTATTATGGTTTTAATCAGGAAACAAAACACAGGATAGTACAACTTCAATTATCTAGAATGGCTGGAGAATATGGAATTCTGGGTAAATTTGATTTTGATTATTCAGAAGCATTTGGTTTTAAAATATATATTCCTCTTGAAAATATTTCTGAGTTGTCTTTCTTCTTGTCTCAGTAAGTACGACATATTGAACTTATTACAAAGTGTTTATTTTTGAGGATTTTGTAGGATTGGGGCTTATTCTTACTATTAGTTTATAAAAAGTATAAGAAACTGAGTTTGAATGCATATGTACTTTAAAATATATTCTTCCTAGAAAAGGGCAGGTTCTCTCCCTCTCTGTTAGCAAATTTAGGGCCCTTTTACTTTGAAGAACTATGGCAGCTAAAGAGTTGAGCTGTTTTGCAGTGAGAATTAGTTGCCTTTGCAGAGAGAATTAGCAACCTTTTAATGTTATTATTTAACACCCGAGATAGTTTATAGTAACTGTACAGAGGTAATAACTTTTCTAATGCCAGCACCAAGTTTTCCTACTTTTTCTGGCTGACCCTCCCTCCCCCTACTACGAAAGGGATAATTGGAGTTTAGGAGACAGAAAAGTTAAGAATTATAGTCCTGTTAATGCCAGGATATAAATTAGACTCATGAGTAGTTACTTTCCTGGGGATCTCGTCAGAGAGCAGATGCAGATCCTCTCACGGCTCACAGAGTAGAGGGTTTATTACTTTCTTCAGGAGGGGTCCAAGGCTTCAGCTGAGCGGGATGAATCCATGAGTCAGTTCCCACCATCTTAACTGCCACTGGGGTAGACAGAACAACTGAAAATAGTCCTTCCCAAGACAGGCCTAGAGAGGGAGAGTCTGAGGGGAGAGACTTAACAAGCACCAAGTCTCCAGGGCAGAACAACTGTTTCCCTTTTTCCCTACGGTGTCTTTCAGGTAAAGTTTTAAAAGCCTGTTGGTACTTAGCCAAGGAGGTTATGTCTTTTATTAAATCTGCTGCTTTCTTGTCTAATACATGCTCATTAGTAAGAAAGGGCTGTCCATAAAGCATCTTCAGGGGCTGAGAGAAATATCAGGAGACTGCTTGTTCTAGGACTCCTTGGATAGTTACAGACTTGGAGGACAGTTGTCCAGGACAGAAGAGTAATACTGAGAAGGCTGTGCCAGTGTTCAGGAGGAAATAAACCTCCTGGCCCTTTTTGGTCAGCTTTACCTGGGGCTCTGTGAGGGTGATGACGTATGCTGGTGCTTTTCCTGGGCACTCTCAGTCCTGCAGTTGGGTCATCTGGTTGGACACCTCAGGCACTATGAACCTTTATCCCCTGGGACAGTGTGCTTTCCAGCACAGCAGGCAAGGATGAGGTGGTGGTCCATTCCTCTGGGGACAATTTCTTATAAAATGTCTCTTCAGACCACACTGGTAGCAGGCTCTGCCAGACTGGTGGCCAACCCGAGCCCTTCCCTCATTTGAGCCCCTTGGGTCTGCTTGCCTGACTAGGGCTGCGTCTTTTCTCTGATCTCTCCTGTTCCTTTCAGCCTGTACCTCCTGGTCTCTATTATAAAACACCAAGGTTGCCAGGTTCAGTAATGATTCTAAACTCTGTTCTGGCACCAAGGCCAGCTTCTGAAGCTTCCTCCTAATACCTGCTGCTGACTGCATAATAAATGTGTCCTTTAGTATTAACTGACCCTCAATGGAGTCTAGTGACTCCATATTAGTACCAAACTCCCAAGCCTCACTTGCCTGGTTCAGGGACATGCTGGTACTAATCACCCATCTCAGCAGTCCACATATCCTTATGGTGGTCACTAAAGGCATGCAGACAGCGAGTGTGACTAGTGTGAGTACCCATGGCGCTGGTAGCATGATTAAGGTCTGTATATAGGAGGCCCCAGAAAGATGATCACACATCTTGGGCATACAAAAATTATGAGGTGCCATGACTGGGCGATGCCCCAGATCTGGCAGCATGACTGGGGACACCCCAGCACTAGCAATCGCAATTAATAGCCAGGGATCCAGGCATCCCTGTGTTCAATACCAGATGGGTGCTTCTCTTCCCAAAGCAAGGTCCCCATTAAAATGTATCCTGGAGAATTGGGACAAATTTGACACATGATCTTTAAAGAAGCAGCAGCTCATTTTTCTCTGCCAAACAGCATGACCAAAATACCCCCTGCCAAGTGGAAAAACCTGGTCTCCTATGGGAGGTATAGATTATGACACTATTCTTCAATTAGATCTGTATTGTAAAAGAGAGGGTAAATGGTTTGAGGTTCATTATGTGCAACTTTTCTTTAAGGAATAAGCTTCAGCTCTGTCAGGCCTGTTCCTCATATCCTACTCAGTCCTCCTCAGGACTACCTCCATATTTGGGACTCCCTGTGGCTTCGACCTCCACCAATGCCAACCAGGGCTCCTCAACTCCAATATCCCAACAGGAGCCAGGGAGGGCCAAGATGGCCAAGGCATCTCAGGCTACTAGGATGCCTAGACTCTGCCCCTACAGACAGTAGGAAGAGAATTTGGCCTAACCAAAGTACACACGCCCTTCTCACTTTCTGACTTAAAATAAACCAAGATGGACTTAGGAAAGTTTTCAGATAACCTGGACAGGTACATAGATGTCCTACAGGGCCTGCCTCAATCCTTCAAATTAGATTGGAAAAATATGATGCTATTGCCTAATCAAACCCTAACCAGCAATGAGAGAGAGGCTGCTCTAGCAGCAACTCAAGAGTTTGGGGGTACCTGGTACATTAGTCAAGTACATGACCTAATGGTGCCAGTAGAAAAGGATGTATTTTCTACAGGTAAACAAGCAGTGTCTAGCATGGACCCTCACTGAGATCCTGATTCAGAACAGGGGGACTGGAGCCATAGACATTTCTTGACCTGTATACTTGAGGGATTAAGGTGAACTAGGAAGAAGCCCATGAACTATGCAGTGTTATCTACCATAACTGCATTCCTTGAGCGATTGCAGGCCAGATTATAAAACTGCCCTAGGAGGGTAACATTCGAGTGAGGGACCTCAGTGCACACAATTCAAAGAAGGCAGGGAAATGTGGCCAGAACAATGCCCTTAGGACCCAGGCCTCCTGCCCCACCCCATTTCCCATTATTGGAAAATGCTAGGACCAGGTTTGACTGTAGTCTTTCAGATGGAAAAGTTCTGCCGTAGGGAGAGCCAATCATAAGCAAGACAAACTGTACATTATTAGATTCTGGCACTATTCAGTTGCATTGGGAAATGTACAGGTGACACAAAACGCAATGTCCCATAGTCTTCAGCTTCTGGATTCCCCAAAAGATTCCCCCACTGAAGCCTGGCTCCACCAGGGATTTGAACTGGCTGACCGTGCAGCTGCAAGCTCTATGCCTTAACCCCTTCACCAACAGATAGCTCAGCTAGAGGCCTGCCAGGTGTATCCCACATAGCTGGCTTCTGTAGCCTCTGCTATGCGCTGGTAGGGTCCTAGCCCACCACGGCTCTGAGATCACGTGTGCATTGGGCCCATCTTTGCACTGCTGCCTCTCCCCCAAAATGGGCCTTGGGCCACTCCCTTAATGCACCTGCTCAGCTGGGCACCCCTAAGGGTTGCCTGAAAAAAAAATGCTGTATCTTTAAATCCTAGCAGCCAGCCCATGCTATGGAAAGGCTACGCAGGACTTGCGTCTGGGTCTGGGAGTGCTCTCCCCAGCCACACCTGTGGCGCGTAGCACAGCAGATCCCACGGTCACACCCAGGCCCGGGCCATCCCTCACTGACTCCCCACAGATTTGCTCTTGCTTGCAGCACTGGCTACTGTGCCTGCTGCTCACCCATGACTGCGGCCGCTGCAGGCACCCAGTAACTTGGCCCACAGATACAGCAGAGGGATAGAGAGGGAGCAGACAGCAGGCAGAGAGAGTTTGGAGGAAGCTGGGCACAGTGCGCTTTTTAATTTGGGCAGAGATTCCTACAGACACCTCTGGGACCCTGTGGTCCCATGCAGGTCTGGCTGGCTCCACGCTCTGCACTTTCTCCTTAAAGTGAAAGGACAAATTTTAGGAAGTGAGAGGCATCCGATATGCTCACCACTCCGAAGTTTGCACCTCCTGGTTGGCTCGCCAAAGATGTGACCTAATTGCGGATGATGAGCTCAGGTCGCTCCCCAACAAGATGTTTTCTTGGTCGCTCACTAACCCAAGAATGGGGGGCACGACCCCACCGGACGTGGTGAGCTGGATTTAAGTAAATATCAGACCCCAAAGAATTTTGCAGAAAGTGATTTATTTAGGCAGAGAGATAGAAAAAAGAGGAAGAACAGCAGCTCCCATGATATTGTTGAAGGGGATCCAGAAATGGAGTCCACACAGGTGTGGGAGAGGGGACTTTTAACCTGGGAGATACTCCCACCCCATTCAAGTGTCCTATGAAAGGAGTGCCTTTAAACGTCCACTGGAGTGATTGATCTTTGATTATCTTCCTGCGCACGTGGAAGTTAAAGAAAGACCTCTAAGCTTCTAGATGGAGAAGTGAGTGGAGGTATGGTGTAAGGCAGTTCTTGCCTTTGAAACCATGCCCCCTTGTGGGCCCGGGAAGAGATAACATTCCCTCACTTGAATTAAAAATAAGACAACAAACAAATTTAGTGTGACTCTTTAAAGAAAGGAAGCCTTCCCCCAAAATATAAGGATATGATTTAATGACATCAGTATTTTCAAACCATGTTCAAAATTTGTTCAAATGTAGATGCTTTCATTCTGTGGATAATTGAACAAGAAATTACTTTGCGACAGCTCTTCTGATTCACAAGGAAAAATAATCCAGCAATGTTCATAGTCTCATAACAATATGTTAGTAACTTTATTGTAGCACAAATAACAGTCTATGAGAGTCACATACGTCTACCTCGGCTTACATATGAAAGCATCAGAACGTAATCTGACCTACATTCTATGGTACCAGCACTTAACAAGAGGCCCACCTTTGATAACAGGTGTGATAGACCTCCCTGCTAAGTAATAAGAGAAGAAAGAGTGAATTAGGCAGATAACATTATTTCTCCCACCCCTGTGTCCACCATGGACCATTTTAATGACCTTGGAAAAATATTTTCTTTATTTTTGTTCATTTGCAAAAAGGATGTGTTGACTCTCTGAGTTGTTTTGAGGATGAAAAGCAATTAAAAGTATATACTAATAATCATGCAAAATATGCTTATTATTAATATCCACTTGCTTTCACATTTCTTGGAGAATAAGCTTTGTTCAGTAGGTAAGAAACTATACAGACTGTCTGGCAGTTGAAGGAAAGCGATATCTACATTTGAGATTTTTATTAAATCACTGAGGAAATCTGAGTGTCTAAAAATGGTTTGTGTTAATCTCAATTTGGGTTCCTATTAGTCTTGGAGGCAATGAAATGAGATAATTCAAGCAAATTTTTGTAGCAATGTTTATTGAGTGCTTATTATGTCTAAAAATTTTACTAGCTACTGTGGCTATGAGTGAACCAACATAAAAAGTCTTTCATTGTAACAAGAAATGCATACAAGTAAATAAAAATAATAATTATGTAAGATAAAAGATAAATAAGGAAGTATAATGCATTATAAAAGAGATGTGAGCCATTTTCCTTGGGAATTTATTCTTGAGCTCTTGTGACAACAACAATATAAAATCGTTGGTGTGCTGGGTCCCTACAAGCTCAGTGAGATCATTTTATGCATTTCTCCTCAACCCTGCTGTCAGTGCTGTCCTCTTGGTAGCTTGAACTTGGCCACAATGGGAGGCGTACACATGACGGAAACACAAATGTAAACAGGGCTTCACAACCACTTCTAAGGCCATTAAAAATACTACTGTATACAATTCTAAAAGAAAGAAAAATTGAAGAGGAAAATAATATTTCTTTTTTTTTTAGGCTAATGCAACTGGAAATTTTACCTTTTTTTTTTTTTTTTCATTTCTCAAAGTACTGGTTAGCATGCTTTTAACAGTTCTAGAGTGATTGTTTTCCTCTTTTACTCTTTACTAGAATTCTGCAGAAAAAAATAGGAATAGATAACTTAAAGCTCCTAGGAAACAATTTTATTAATAAGACATAAGATAAATTTGGTCGATTGATAATTTTAACAAAGGGTTATGTAGTTTTTAAACACTTCCCCTCCAACTGATAGTATCATTATGTTTCATTACAGATAGTAATAACTCTCATCATATGTTATAGATGAATGTATAGCAAAAAATGAAATACCCAACTGGAAAACTGTTGCAAAAAATGACTAAGTGTTCAAAAGGCCTGAGGCAATAATAACTTGCCTAAATGCCAACTGAAATTCACAGAACAGCTTTGCTGGAATGAATGCAGTTTTGCTTAGTACAAATTAATTTGACAGTTTCCTTTTTCACTGGTGATCATCAAGGATCCAGGTCCTACTGCCAATAAATAACACTTCATTTGTTTCTTGAAGTAATTATTTGTGTGCAATAGAACTTGCAGAAGCCAGTTTTTGCAGCCTCCAGCTATCACTTCTCCACGAGAGCCCTCTAAATTACTTAAGTTTTAGCAATTACTTCTGTACCAGATGATTATCTTTCTAACCCAATCAATTTGTCTACATTTTCATCACTACAAAGTCTTTAAACTGGTAGAAAAAAATATACCTGCTTGAATACCTGGTAGAGGTCAACTTTCCATTTTACAGTTTCTTTTTTTGGCTTATACAATAAACATCTGATGAATTATTTGGTAACATTCTTCTCTAATAGCTTCCCAGCATTGACACAGGCTTCATTTATGATATAAAAGGGTTTTAAATTGTTTTGGAAGAGTATATCTAATATTTCCCCTGAATTGCTACAGGTGGGCACAGGTTTTAGGACACTGCTGCTACTCTTAGCGACCTGTATACTGAGACTAGTCCATCAGGCTTTTAGTGGTCTTCCGCAGGCAGGAGCTGTTTATATCTGAGGGTGAGGTTTAAACTGCTGACACTTCCTAAAGGAAGGTGAAGGTGGGCAAAGGGAAAAGAAAAAAGGTCAGAAACACAAAATAAGTCCTAGGGAAGAAAGGCAGAAAACAGGAGATTCACACTGCATTTTTCAGAGGATGTTTCAAAGAACTCTTCATTACATTAGGGACCCGATGTTCTAACGACATGAGGAATATGGAAAGGACCTGGATTTCTGATGGTTTTTGACTAGATAATCACATGTGCTCCTTGTATGTATGTGCTCCTAGCTCTCCTCTAGATTTGTGAGATATCTTCTCCACAACTGGCAAGGTTATTTGCCACAGAAATGAAGAGCTGAGACAGCTGAGGACAAAGACACACATGCCAGACTACCCCACAGGCAGTGCAGAAGGGTAGTGGGATTCATTCAGTAGGGTAAGTACAGAAATTGGAGAGCCACTCAGATTTGAGTGAGAAACCTGATTCACACATTAGCAGGTTTTCAACCGTGGAAAAATTTCTCTTCCACACCCTGAATGTCTGCAATGACATGGAAGTAAAAATGACAGCTGAATATATCGAACATTTGGATGTTCCTGGCACCAGATCAGATGCTTTACCCCCTTCACCTGCTTTGGGTCACATCACTAGCAAATGAGAGTTAGAATTCAAACCCAGGAAGTCTCATTCCAAAGCTCACATTCTTATCCATTATGCTTTACTAACCACTATGTTTCTTATCTAGTTGATAACAATGCAAAATACATACAAGGAGCACATGTGATTGTTACTTAACAAAATACCACAAGTTCAGCAGCTTGTAACAATACCCATTTATTAGCTCATCGGTCTATCAGTCATTAGCCAAGCATGGGGTGGTAGGTTTTTCTGCTCTGTTTATCATAGCTGGGTATCAGAATACAAAAGCTGAACTAATTTCTCCCACAGAAGTTCTAGGGGTTGTGGGGTTGGGGAGGGAATCTGCTTCCAAACTTAATCTTGTGGTTGGTAGAATAAAGGTCCTTGTAGTTGATGAATTGAGGTTTCTATTACTCTAAAAACTATCAAGTGGGGACTGTCTCAGTTCCTAAAAGCAGATGCTGTCATTGGGAACCCAACATGGGTGTTTGCTTTTTTCAAGCCAGCCAGAGTGGATATTTCTTACTTCTTTTTTTTGATCATTCAGAGCATTCTCTCTGCTCTTGCAGGGCTGACATGATTAAATAAGACTGCGTGGATAAATTCTCATTCTTAAAGACACATACGTGCCATCTATCATAATTGGGTCATGGGAGTAAAACATTTTCTTTTGTACAACCCCATGTAGGACATCCACAATAGAAGCAGAAAATCATGTGCACCATTTTAGAAATCTGTCTGCAACACAAAGTGTAACAATCTCAAATGGTTGTGAGTATTAAGAGTAAGAATTTTATGTAATGTATTTAGCACCTTGATTAGCATATAACACTTGATACCTGTCAACAGTGATGATGATGATAATGATGAGGAGGAGGATGATGACTCGGTTTGAATGTTTGGGTCTCCCCCAAATTCATATGCTGAAACATAATCACAAATATGAAGGTGTTAAGAAGTGTGGCATTTAGAGGTGATTAGATCATTAAAGCTGAGCCCCCATGAATGAAATTATTGCCCTTATAAAAGAGGACCAAGGGACATCCATGGGAGCTCAGAGTGAGAAGATGGCTGTTTGTAAGAAACTATGTCCTCACCAGACACCAGATATATATATATATATATATTTGTTGTTTATAAGCCACTTAATCTATGGTATTATGTTATAGCAGCCTGAAAGCACTAAAATAATGATGATGATGACTCAAAAAAAGATAGATTCTGAGGTCTAAGGGATGGACATGGAAGCAAAAATAGGATATAGAATCAGAGATACAGAGTCTCTGAATATATATATGTGTGTTTATTTTTACCCTAAAGCAAACCTTAATATGTGCAAGTGATATACAAGCCATGGTTATTGACTACTGTAAATCATGACTGTGTTAAATTAAGTTTCACTGTAATATCTATTAGCTCAGGTTAAGGCAACAATATGGGAGCTCATAATTCTTTTGTCTCCATATTTTATCACAGTTTATGTAAAGTCAAACTGTAAACAAGAATATAAGATAGTATATGCTACTTTAAATCATCAAATGTTGAAACAAAATGGTAATTTTTCAGATATATCTGTATCAAGAATTCTTGATATTATGAGAATGAAAATTATTGAAAGAAAAAGAGCTTTCTTCGTTTATAAAACAATAATGAGAGCCTACTTTTGTGATGAGTGTCACGTCAGAGTCACCATCTGAGACCTCAATCACATTGCAGTCACCACTTGAGATAGTGATCACCACCTGTGGAGCTGTGTCCTGCAGACCCTGACTCAGTGACAGGTGATTGAAATATACTCACACACAGAATACAGTGTCGAGTGGGCTAGGGATGTTCGTCAACTGCTTTCAGAGGGCAATTGCAGCTAACCGACCATGATTCCCTGTCCTTCCTTGCATTTATTCAATATAGATTTATAACAATATGGATAATTAACATGATTAAAAGAGTGGTTTAATGAACGAGAAAAAGTCTTGGTTTTAGGACCCAGAATAAACATCACTAATGTTAATTCCCCTTCGACCTTCCCCTGAGAGGACCATCCAGCACAAAGTTTACATGAGTAAACAGAGTAGAGACAAAGGGATGTGAGGTAAACAGACTTAACTGGGGAAGTATTATCCTAATCCACCCTATGACTTAATACTCTAACGTGAGAACTGGCTGCCTTCAGCCAGTCTCATTGAAACCTTTTGGCCTTCCAAAGTGTTTGAGACTATAATCTATAACTTTCCCTATTATTTTCCTAATATTTTGCCAACCACCCTAAGTGAATCTCAACATTTGTGCTAGGTACTGATGATATGCAGCAGGAATAAATAATATCTGCTCTCAAAGCACTTGCAATGTTTTTAATGATGAAACAAGTAAATCAATGACTATGATTTACTTGTAGTATGATGAGAAGTATACTAAAATTATGCTCAGAAAGCTGCTCTCAGTGACAAACTTCATTTTAAAATACATAGTTGACCTATAACTTTGATTGTAGACTGTGATTGTAAACTTGTATGTTCCATGAAGGCAGAGACTACAGACTTAGCTCACTATTCACTTTTCCTCTAGTTCCTATCATATAATGACACATACAATTGTTTGTAATTCATGTATGTTTAAGAATTAATAAAAAATAGCAGATATTAATTTGGTTACTGGTATCTGTCCCCCTTTCTCTTAATTATTCTTATAAAAATATTGTTTATGGTTTAAATGTCACTCCATCAGACTAATCTTGTGGCTCTCATCCATGAGAATCCTTTTCCCTCCAGGATACAATCCATATGCCTAGAGACATCTTTCCAGTGGGAAGGGATTCTAAATTGCTACTGGCCTCTAGTGAGTAAAGCCTAGAGCTCTCAGTGCATATTCTACAGAGCAGAGGGCAGTAACTCTCCACATTAAATAATTATTTGATCCAAAATGTCAATAATAGAGATATTGAAAACTCTGGTCTAATCTCATTATTCTAGCCCCAAAAATTGGCTCAGAGATAAACACCTGATCTAAATTGGTCTAATCAGACCAAAGGTTGAAAGCTTTCTTTGATGGTTAAGGGGAATAGGGCTCTGTGGGAGCATTCATTGAATGAGAAAATATATAGAGCTGAGACCTAGAGAATTTAAGATCAAGAAGAGAATGTTTCATGTGATTAGAGTCCAACTCAAGATAAGCCAAAGAATACAAAGAGAGATTAGCATGATTTGAGCAAGCACACTGAATACACTCTGAAGCTTTTTCTACCTCTCAATGTTTTAGTCACATAATCCAATAAGTTTCCTTTAAATTATTTAAGTCCTGTGGTTTAGGTTACTTGCAACAAAAAACTTTTATTCTGATGAAGAATATATGAATGAATTATAAGTAAGGCACAAGTGAAAAATACATTTTATTAAATAATGTTATATTTGCAAAAATCATGAATATCTTTGCATTTTTTTGAAAAACAGTGCTTTAAAATATTTAAGGGAGGACTATCTTGCTATACCCTGTGTATTAGTCCACTTTCATGTTTCTGATAAAGACATGTCCAATACCAGGAAGAAAAAGAGGTTTAATTAAACTTACAGTTCCACATGGATTGGGAGGTCTCAGAATCATGGGCAGGGGGGTGAAAGGCATTTGTAACACGGCAACAGCAAGAGAAGAATGAGGACGAAGCAAAGGCAGAAACCCCTGATAAACTGTCAGATCTTGTGAGACTTATTCATTATGTCAAGAATAACACACAAAAGACCAGCCCCCACCTCCCCTGGGTCCCTCACACAACATGTGGGAATTCTGAAACATATATTCAAGTTGAGATTTGGTGGGGACACAGCCAAGCTATATCACCCTGTGATATACCTCACCATCCTAATTATCAAAAAAGAGACAAAGATAGAGACAAGGAGAAGGAGAAACTTTATTTTAAAGATAGGATTTAGATGCACTTGATGATTTTCTCTTCAAATTTAAAGCCCTCCCTCTCCTACCCTACTATGCTAAGTCATTATCTAATGGTAAAATAAGGTTTCATGAAGAGTGTCTCCAAAACACAATTACCCCACCCCCCCAGCCTGGGAACAGAATTATACTGAAAACTTGCATTAGAGAAGGACAGCTAGCATTGGAATTTATTTTCTCTTATTTGATTTCTCTCTTGACTACATAATGTAAAAAATGAAAATACATTATCCTATCCTTAACTTTAATCCTGAAAATGTTCTTAGCACTCCTACTACTATAAATATTTAATATTGTGAAGTATGGCAACAGAAGAGAGTCACAGGGCATTGCTATTAACTTTAGAAGAGTGTCATAGGGTTTTGCTCTTATCCTCAGTTATTATAAATATGTTTGTCTCAAACAAATGAAGCAGTAACAAATAGAGAATTAACATTTTTCATGCTAGCTGAGGACAACATTTACTCTTAGATTCTTCCAGGGAGCAGCACAGTTTCTGTTAACACACACTGTGCAGATGTGGCTCCTCTGTGCTATCTCACACAGCCAGAATACTATTCCCAAAAATCTATTCAAGTCATGAACTCCATATTTTAAAATCCTTCAGTAGCTTTCTAAATTTGAAATATACAAGCCAGAAACTTTTGTGATATAGTTGAACCTTCAGATCCTATTTATTGCCTGCAGGTGGGCCACACCTTTTCCGTAGACTCTCCCATGTATATCTGCTGCTACTACCCACTACTAAAGTACTTCCAACATAGCACACTCTTTCCCACACCACTGGTTATGCATGTAATATTTGCAAAGCATTCTCCTCTCCTTTTGCCATACACCACATCTCTATCCATGTTGCTGACTTAAAACACTGAACCTTACTAATCTCTCCTACTCCATCATTGGTAAAGATGAATTTCTCCATTCCCTCTATTTCCTCAATGTCACATAAATCTTTCTCTTTGTGCTTGTTGTTTCATTTTTCTCCCTCTCCAAACAACTTATAAGTCCCTTCAAGCAAGAGTCACTTGATATTAATGTTTTTATCCCTTAAAAGAGTGACTTTCAAATTTTGGAACAGTTATTCACATTAAACATGTAGTTTAAATAGTGGCTCAGAACATTTATATATGTATGTATGTATGTATATCATGTATGTATGCCATGTACATATGTATGTATACCATGTATGTATGTATGTCATGTATATACATGAATCTGAGTATACAGATTACTTTCACCAAAATTCACCATTATTTTTTCTCTTCTCTTTTTTCTCATGCCTTCCCTAATTCATATTTGAATAAAACTACTTTCTCCAAGTGCTCTTCCTGTCTTTCATATGAAGATAAATAGCATCAACACCTATCAATTGCTCCAACAAACATTCTGAGAGTCATAATTGATCTCTCCTTTTTTTTCCATCTCTCTCATGCAATCCATATCTACTCTGCATTCATGGCTTCCAGCTCAACTCATTAGTTCAAACCATAACTATTATCCACTTGAGTAATAGGAATATCCACCACTTGGTCTTCGCAACTCCATACTTACCTATTTATAATCTTTAAACAATAAAATTCAAAGCCAGGGCATGTCACTCTGCATTAAATTCCTGGGACTTCCATAACAAATTACTACAATCTTGGTAGCTCAAAGAAATGGAAGTTTATTTGCTTACAGTTCTGAGAGCCAGAAGTATGAATAAAGGTGCCGGCAGTGCCATCCTCCCTCTGAAGGCTCCAGTCGAGAATCCTTCCTTTCCTATTCCAGTTTCTGATGCCTCTTGGGGTTTCTTGTGTTGTGATTTTTAATTCCAGTCTCTGTCTTTGTCTTCTCATGGCTTCTTCCCTGCCTGTCTGTATCTCAAATCTCCTTTTTCCTCTCTCTGACAACAGCCACTGTACTTTGGACCATCCTAAATGACCTCACCATTAGGGTATCCTCATCTTGAAATTATTAATTATATTTGGAAAGATCGTTTTTACAAAATAAGGACACAGTTATAGATTATTGGTTACCTCACTTTTTGTGAGACCACAATTCAACCCATGACACTAATACACCCTTCAGTGACTTCCCAGTGCCCAAATACATCATATTTTTAATTTTTATTCTATAGTAATAGTAGTTGAGAAATCAAAAGTAAGGAGATAAAGTATAAAATTACTGTATTATATTTATTTTTACCTTTTGTAGCTTCTGCCATCATTTGTTTATGATTTTATTTATGCCCAAGATAGTAAGAGAAGATATTATTTATATATATATAATTTTCAGCAGTATAAATCCACATACATTCAATAAATAAGTTAGAAAATAAATAATGTAATTGTTGAAGAAAAAAGGAGAAGAAAATAATGGCTACATTGTCTTTCAAACCTTAGTTCATTTTACTGTATTCCTTGGATTATGTTTCAGACTTCTTGTGTATGTTGATAAGTTTTCTTGCCACCTAGATTCTGAATTCCATGTCTATCATTTCCCCCATTTCAGTCGGGTTAGGAATCATTGCTGGGGAGCTAGTGTGATCATTTGGAGACAGGAAGATTGTTTGGGTTGTAGAGTTACCAGAGTTCTTGTGCTACTTCTTTCTAATTTACTATTGTTCCTTTACTCTCTGAAGTTGCTGTCGAGGCTTTCTTCCTCTTATATTCTTTGATGCCCTTAAGGGGTTTGACTGTGCTATAAATTGGGTTTAGTTGATTGACTTCATTTCCAGATGCTTTCAGGAAGCCAAGTCCTGAAAGCCAAGTGAGTGGGCCCTGTGTGCATGCAGACTGGCAAGACTGTGGAGATGCTTTCATGTATGCATAGT
The DNA here is from genome assembly GCA_963573925.1 of Callimico goeldii. NCBI lineage: Eukaryota > Metazoa > Chordata > Mammalia > Primates > Cebidae > Callimico > Callimico goeldii. Next base: position 25,849 of record CAUYOR010044271.1, read on the forward strand.
AGCAAAATGTCAGGGAAAGACTGCAGGTGGGTACCCACTGACAGGACCAGGTTGTGGCCGAGTGTGTGCTGGTGGGGCTTTGTCTGCAAAAGTGCTCTGACAATTAGACAGGGTCTGCCAGTGAAAGAGCTATGATGGAGGTTGCTGGCAAACTAAGATTGTGTTGCAAGTGGTTACAGCAAGGCAGGGACCCTGGCAGAGGCAGGCAAGCAGAGTGGCATTTACATCAAATGGGCCTTGTCTCATGGACGAGAGTCCTGCCCTGTCCAGTTCTGGCAACTAACAAAGGCTAAAGCCACACACTGGAGTATAGCAAGGTGTGGGGAATGGGCACTGATATGGTTCGACTTTGTGTCTCTGCCCAAATCTCATCTCGAATTGTAATCATCACATGTCAGGGAGGGATCTGGTGGGAAGTGATTGGACAACGGGTGTGGTTCCCCCATGTTGCTCTCTTAGAGTTCTCAGGAGATCCTGGTTATTTGACAAGTCTGCGGCTCTTCCCTGCTCTTGCTCTCTCTCCTGCTGCCATGCACCACGTACCTTGCTTCTCCTTCCCCTTTTGCCATGGTTGTAAGTCTCCTGAGGCCTCTCCAGCCATGCAGAACTATAAGTCAACTTATAAATCTATAAATTACTCAGTGTCAGGTAGTATCTTTGTAGCAGAGTGAGAATGGACTAATACACATAGTCAGTACTAGCAGAGTGGGGTACTGCTGTAAAGATAACTGGAAAATGTGAAAGTGACTTTTGAACTGGTAACAGGCAGAGGATGGAAGAGTTTGGAGGACTCAGAAGAAGACAAGAAGATTTTGGAAAGTTTGGAACTTCCTAGAGATGTGTTGACTAGTTTTGAGCAAAATGCTTATACTATTATGGACAATGAAGTCCAGGTTAAGGTAGTCTCAGAAAGAGAGAGTAACTTATTGAGAACTGGAGTAAAGGTCCCTCATGCTATGCTTTGGAAAAAACTGGCATCATTTTGCCCCTGCCCTAAAGATCTGCGGAACTTTGAATTTGAGAGAGCTGATTTAGGATATCTGGTGGATAAAATTTCTAAATTTCTAATGAGCAAAGCATTTAAGTTGTGACTTGGCTTATTCTAAAAGCATTCAGTTATATGCATTTACAAAGAGACAGTTTGAGTCTAGAACTTATGTGTAAAAGGAAAGCAGAGAATAAAAGTTTGAAAAATTTGCAGTCTTACCATGTGGTAGACAAGAAAAACCCATTTTTTTTGTATAACACATCTTGTTTAATCTTGCATGTAACTTCACTTTTTTTAAATTGCATTTTAGGTTTTGGGGGTACATGTGAAGAATATGCAAGATTGTTGCATAGGTACACACATGGCAGTGTGATTTGCTGCCTTCCTCCCCATCACCTAAATCTGGCATTTCTCCCCATGCTATCTCTCCTCAACTCCCCACCCCGCACTGTCCCTCCCCTATTTCCCCCAACAAACCCCAGTGTGTGATGCGCCCCTCCCTGTGTCCCTGTGTTCTCATTGTTCAACACACGCCTATGAGTGAGAACATGTGGCGTTTGATTTTCTGTTCTTGTGTCAGTTTGCCAAGAATGATGGTTTCCGGTTTCATCCAGGTGCCTACAAAGGACACGAACTCATCATTTTTTATGGCTGCACAGCATTCCATGGTGTATATGTGCCACATTTTCCCTGTCCATTCTATCATTGATGGGCATTTGGGTTGATTCCAGGTCTTTGCTATTGTAAACAGTGCTGCAATGAACATTCATGTGCATGTGTCCTTATAGTAGAATGATTTATAATCCTTTGGATATATACCCAGTAATTGAATTGCTGGGTCAAATGGA
>CAUYOR010044273.1:0-12689 GCA_963573925.1 Callimico goeldii
TGATCTGTTGGGCATAACCTACTTACTGGAAGTAACCTACTTACTGGGCGTAACTTGCTTACTGAAACTTAAGTACGTTAATCTGGCATAAACAACTTTAACTTCAGAAAAGTATATAATGAAACATATTGCAGAAATAAAATTGCTGCCTGGGCATAGCGCATGTAGCCCTCCAGACCTCGCCTTTTCTATCTCCTTTTTTCTAGCGCGCGCTCTCTTCCAGGTTTGGGACCCTCTCTCTGGACGAGATTCCCGGGCTCGCGTTCAGTTCACAATAGAAGATGGCTGAAGCTGCTCCTACTAGAAGGGACTGGCCAAGAATGGGGCATTTGAGGTTCATTTTCCACAGCCTTGCAGCATTTGGGTGACCATCAGACAAAGGCCAGGCCCCCCCAACCCAGGGAAGCAGCGCAGTACTGAGCAGAGAAGGCAAAGAGAAAAGAAGAGTCCCCAGTCATTGGAACCACACACCCCTTGGCGGAATCTGTGGCTCAAATTCACCTGATCAAGTTAGTCCAAAAAACTCAAACCCATGAGTTCAGTACACTGTGGACCTAACTAATCATCCACCCAAAATACCTGCAGAAGCAAACACAAATTCTCTCTGAAGGAATGGATCTTCATCTTAAACCTCAAACAATCCCCACATGGAGAGTGAGCAGACTGCATTTCAGAATCCTCAAGCATCAGAAGAAGCAACATGCCCACAGCAGTCAGAGCCCACAGCAGCAAAAGAGCAAAGAACAAACACAAACCCTTAGAACTAACAGGTCCAGACCATAAAATAAGAATGTTTACTACCTTTAAAGAAATAAAGTTCAATAAAAAAAATCAATAAAATTAACTTGAATAGTTGAAAACAAAAATGTAATTTTACTAAGTAAAATAAATATAACTGAAATTAACAATTCAATTCGTGGTTTTAACTGTTGATATGGTTGAAGAGAGAATTCATAAACTAAAATATAGATGAGAGAAAATTGTTCAGAAATGCATCACAGAGGGTCAAAGAGATGAGAAAGAAAATATGAAATAAAGGTTAAAAGACAAGGAAGACAGAGGGAAGAGGGCTCACTTAGCTCTAATCATTTCATGAGAAGAGACAAAAGGGAATGTGGAGAGTCAATAATGGAAGAAATCGTGACTGAGAGTTTTTCAGAATGGATGGAAGACAGAACTCTAAGGCTTTAGGAAGGCCAGTGGTTCCCAGGTAGGGTAAATACAAAGAAATTCACACCTAGACACATACAGTGAAACCAAAAACACCAAAGAGAAGAGGAGGAGGAAAATGAGTATCGGTAGGTGGTGACGGACCCAAAGCTGAATTTCCAATGGCAACTGCAAAGCCTGCCTCAAGGAAATCGTATCTTCAGTCTGCTCTGGGACTAGTGGCAAGCTCCTTCCATGCCCACCAAAAATCTCTCAAGAATGATGACAAATAAAGGTGTTTTCAGACAAACAAAAACGGAGCAAGGTTACCACAAGCAGATTGCAAATTGTCAAGGAAGTGTACTTTAAGAGAAGAAAAGTTATCCCTGTGCATGTTCGAGATGTGAGAAGGAATGAAGACTGAAGCATATGGGAAGCATTTTCTAAATCTAGATGAATGATAACCTGTCAAATTGCAGCAATGTCTAAGGTTAAAAGGAGATATATCCCCACATATCAGATATCAGCAGGCCGATTCAAAATATTCTAAAGTCTTTGTACTATCTGGGTAGATGGGAAAAGTACTTTGGAAATTTACATTTGATAATAAGCAAGTACATGTTATAATTTCTAGATTTTCACTGAAAGAAGTAGTAAAGGGGAGAAAAATCAAATGAGAAGAAAAAAGCTTCATTCAAAAGAAGATAAGAAAGATGAGACTAGGCGAAGTGACTCATGCCTATAATCCCAGCACTTTGGGAGGCTGAGGCAGGTGGATCACTTGAGGTCAGGAGTTCGAGACCAGCATGGTCAACATGCTGAAACCCGGTCTCTACTAAAAAAAAATGCAAACTTAACCGGGTGTGGTGGCACATCCCAGCTACTTGGGAACCTAAGGCAGGAGAATCGCTTGAACCAGGGAGGCAGCGGTTGCAGTGAGCCAAGATCACACCATTGCACTCCAGCCTGGGCAACAAGAGCAAAACTCTGTACCCCTCCGCCAAAAAAGATGAGGAAGATGAAAAAGAGGAAGACCCACACCAGGCTCAGGGTGTGGTGGAGGGAAGAGGAGAGCAAGGAGCAAGATACCAAATATGAATCCAGTGGACCCCTAATTCTATCTGCTCTAAGTAGGCTCATTGCTCCACTTTCAACAGAAAAGTTGCCCAACTGTTTTAAAAACGCAGTTACAGGCTGTTTACAAGAGACCCACTAAAAGCAAGCACATAAAAATACTGAAATCGAATGACTGGAACCAGCGACACCATGCCGCATGTGTGAGTTGGCTAGAAACGCTGAGCGGCACTTCAGCCCGTGTGTGACCGGAGGACACACGGTGCAGGGTTCTGGCAGTCTGCTCCATTTCTGCATGGGGCCTGGGTATTACTCTGACGTGGTCTTTTGTCCTGATTTGGAGCGTTCTAGCTTCCTGATGCCAACCACGTAGTATTTTATCTAATTTGAGACTTAACCTTTAAGAGATGCACTGTTAACTTATGTACCATGAAGAAAGAAAAACTACCACCAATTAAACTATCACATGATGCTGTCTTATCAGTTTGAAATGTTTAGGTTTATTGAAAGAGATCTTAGAGACTAAATCAGACTTATTCAGACACATTTTTATAATCTATCAACCTTCAAACACGTCAGAAAATACACGTGAAAAAAAAATTGTTTAATCTCTTTCTAAAATGTCTCACGTTTGAGCCTCAGCGGTGCAAAGCCCCTTTTCTCTCAGGGTGACCACAGTCCCTGTTTCCCACACACTGTCATACTCTGTGCTGTCAAGAGAGCTGATGGTGTGGCTTTTCTGGAGCAAGCCGCTGTGGAGTCGAAAACTTTCTTCCAACCACAGACCACATTCTTCAAGTTTACTTGATCATATCTGAAGGTGTCCAGGAAAGATTTTCATATAATTGTGGCTCATATTCCTTCTAAAATAGTCCATCTATGTCCTTATATAATAGTCCATATGTATTCAAATATATATATTATTATTTAATATTATTATTATCTTTGAGATGGAGCTCACTCTGTCACCCAAGCTGGAGTTCAGTGGCATGATTTCTGCTCATTCCAATCTCTGCCTCCCGGGCTCAAGCAATTTTCATGCCTCAGACTCTCAAGGAGCTGGGATTACAGGCAGGTGCCACCACGCCCGGCTAATTTTTTGTAGAGACAGGGTTTTGCCATGTTATCCAGGCTAATCTTGAACTCCTGGCCTCGAGTGATCTGCCCACCTTGGCCTCCCAAAGTGCTGGGATTACAGGCATGAGCCACATCACCTAGTTATATATATATATATATATATATATATATATATATGAGACAGATTTTAGTTTATTGCCCAGGCTGGAGAGCAATGGCACAATCACAGCTCACTGCAGCCTCGACCCCTCAGACTCAAGCAATCCTCCCACTCAGCCTCCCTAAGTGCTGGGATTACACGTGTGAGCCCCCACAGCCAGGCTCTTGAATGTTTTTTGACTCACATTAGGGGTCTGCAGGGGTCCTGCCTGTCAGGCCACCAGAAGAATCAACCGTGGATGAGGTAGGTCATGGACAGCAACCAGGACATCAGACGTCACAAGCAAAATGCATCCTGCTTTTGAGATGTTAAGTTGTGGCAGCAAAGGCTGAATGGAGTTAACTGAATGCTGGCTGAGAAAATCAGAGTCTTACCCGCGGGGAGCCCTGGCCTGGGAGGTGCGGTTTGAGTGTCCCAGACTGAGGCCGGGGGTTTTCCTGAGCTTGCAGAACTCGTCATTCTGCAAGGTTTATTCCTGCTTCCTGGTGACTGTCTGAAAGCATGACAGGTGAAGGGAAAGAAAGGAGGGGCAGAGAACAGGACAAGCCCGGAGCGCCATGTTTCGGGCTGGGACTGGCAGCGTGGTTCACTGGAAAACACACAGGCCAAAGGGGCCCACGGAGGCGGAAGTGGATTCCGACTCGATGTTTTCCAGCACTAATCATTAGACCGTTCCAGCCACTGTCCTCTTCCTCAAGAAACAGGGAGCCAGGCGCAGAGGCTCACGCCTGTAATCCTAGCACTTTGGGAGGCCAAGGTGGGCTGATCACAAAGTCAGGATGTGGAGACCACCCTGACCAACATGATGAAACCCTGTCTCCACTAAAAATACAAAAATTAGCGGGCCATGGAGGCGCGCGCCTGTAGTCCCAGCTACTCTGGAGGCTGAAGCAGGAGCATCGCTTGAACCCGGGAGGCGGAGGTTGCAGTGAGCCAAGCACCACTGCACCCCAGCCTGGGTGACAAGAATGAAACTCTGTCTCAAAAGAAAAAAGAGAAAGAAAGAAACAGGGACGATACCCACCACAGTGTCATTCTGAGGAGGGGGAATCACAGTCAGTTCTCAGGATTCATGGTAGTTGTGTTCTATGAAGCTGCGGTGAAGACTGAATTCGAGAATACTGAAGCATTGTTCCTACAGGAAGGACAGGGTTATCTGAGCCTCTGGTCACAGCGTTTTCATCACCTAATCTATATATCACCTTGCTCTATATATGTTTCTGTTTAAAGATACCTTTTCAAATATATAGGGTTGATTCATTTACACGGCACTCTCAGCCAGCAGCACAACAGCCCGTGCCTGATGAAGCTTCCCTGGCATGTGTATTTTCTCCATATCACACCTCACGTCCCTGCCGCGCTTAGGGGCTCTAGAGAGCCCTTCAGCACTGTGTTTGGGCATCCTTTTAAGCTGCAGAATCACCAACAAAAAGGACCCAACTGCCAACAATGTGTCAATACATCGAGCACAAACAGGACAAACAGGACTACAGTCAGAAGTCAGGGCAACGCCGTGGGCAGTGTCCCCTGGGCGCATACACGCCAGAAGACCCACATTCCTCACCCCTCTGTACATGTCTGTGAGTGGCCGTGAAAGCACCCAGTATTGATTTTGGGGTTACAAATATATTTCAGCAGGTAGGAATTTCTCAACTACAGAATCTGCAAATGATGAGGTTCTGCTGTGCATCATAGCGCACCTGACACAGCGAGGTGTCCAGTGAACGGCAGCCCCTCATGACCAGGTGGCACCGTCGCATGCCTTCGATCCTACCATAAGGTGAAAGCTGGAGGAAGGATAAGCGCGTTCAATGGAAGAGCTTACCTGTTTGTCACTGGCCCATCATTCATCTCACAAACACCTGCTAACAAGCTATCCTGCGCTATGCCCAGAGAACAGAAAGCAGGATACTGTGTTTGACTGGTGATTTCAAGAGCAGGGTGTCATGTAGGTGGGCTCTATTAGTCAGCTGGGGCCGCCATAACAACAGCTCATAGAGGAGTGACTTAAACAACAGAAGTGTATTTTCCTGCCGTTCTGGAGGCTGGAAGTGTGAGAGCCAGGGGCCAGCAGAGTTGAGTTCTGGTGCGGGCCTCCTCCTGGCCTGCAGATGACTGCCTTCTCGCTTTATCCTCATGCCGGAAAGAGGGCTCAGTGTTGCTGCCTCTTCTTACAAGGTCACCAGCCCTGTCACATCAAGGTCTCCCCCTGCCTCACCCTCATGACTTCATGCCACCTTTGGCACCTCCTCCTGGCCCTGTCTTCAAATACAATCACATGGCAGATTAGGGCTTCCACGTGTGAATTTGGGGAGGACATAGTTCAGTCTATTGCACAGGCTGCTTCTGAAGTTGCACCACCATTACCAACGTCCAGAATATCAGACATTCGCCCACGTGCCAGGCACGGTGTGAAGCACTTGACCTGTGGCAGCTGACTGAATCCCAACGATGCTGAGGTGAGAACTCACGTCATCCTCATGTGTAAGTCAGGGTTCTCCAGTGCAACAGCCATTACGAGATCACGTATCCATGGAATGAGGAAATGGCTCATATGACTGTGGATGCTGCTGCCTGCAGGCTGGAGACCCAGGAAACCTGGGGTGTAGTTTCCATCCTAGCCTGAAGGCCTGAGACCCGGGAGAGGCTACAGTCTAAGTCCCAGTCTGAAGACAGGAAATAATCAATGTCCCAGCTCAGCCCTTTAGGCAGAGAATGCAAATTCAACCTGCTTCCGCCTTTCTGTTTCATTCAGGCCGTCGCCAGATTGAAGGGTGCCCAGCCACCTGCTTTACTCCGTCCACTGGTTCCAATGCAAATCTCATCCAGAAACACCTCGCAGACACACCCAGAGAGAATGCTTAGCCAGCTATCTGGGCATTCTGCAGCCCAGCCAAATAGACACATAACATTAACTGCCACGTCTCATTTTACAGATGAGGAAACTGAGGCTCAAGAAAGGTAAGTAACTTGCCCAAGGTGACACAGCTTCAGAAACCACAGCACAGCTCCAGGGTCTGTGTTCCTCACACACAGATCATCTAATAACATACAGTGTGCATTTATGTCATTCATAATTACACCAAGTACAACCAAAAAAATAATGACCCAAAGACGTTTGAGTTAGGGTTGAATTGTTGACACTGTCCTAAATTAGGTCTCCATTATGCCAAGTGACCAAGTAAATTTATTTAAAAATTGTTCAACTCAGTAAAAATAATTAAATCCTCTAGAAAAATAATGTGTTGTCCGAATAAAAGTCTCACAGTTCTAACCACCGCTTGTCCTCATGCACATACAGGCAGGTACTGGTTACAGGGGAAGGAAGTGGGGAGGAAGCCTATTTGGGAACTGACTTAGCCAGACAAGCGACAGTGGGTGAGCCGTTTCACCTACCTGGCCTCACTTCCTTATCTGAGAAATGACTTCAATACCTCTTCTAGTGCTGCCTCTGGACTCACCCACCTGGAATGAGGCATTCATCCATGCTCTCCACTGGTAAACACGCGTTCGTTCCCCTTTCTTTCACTTTCTTTCCCCAACCTGCACTCCCCCCATATTACTGAAAAATAATATAAAAACAGTACATTGCCATTGTCTTACTGACCTAGAAAACTTCTCTTCTTTAATCATACTTTCAGGATCTGTCATGGAATTTTGAATTATCTAAAGACTAGATTGCTCTTCAAGCATTCTGCCTGCCTGCCCCGAGGTGCTGCAACTTGATTTATAAAGAGGAGTGTAAAAGCCTTGCACACACCTTCACACTCTCATCACACACAATTTGTCTGCTCGACATTCTGACCCAAGACGGCCAATTTGATGGAGCCATTGAGTTCATTAAAGTCATTTCTCTGCTGGGCGGGTATGAGTGGAAACAGCTTTTCTGTAGGTAGTTTGGTGACAAGCACCTTTAAACACCTGTAGCCTTCAGCACATGCCATTTCTAGAAATCTATCATTAAAATTTGTTCCTGACGCGTTGATGAATGAGGAGACTTAGGTTATAATGCAGTGTGTTCAGTGTGACACTAACTTGGGTTAAGCATAGTCGAACTGAAAAAGGCCTTGGAGGGAATTGGCTAAAACGCTAACAATGGTTCTCTGTCTACAGCAGCAGCAGAAACAGATCACCACTTTGTGTCTTCCATGTTTTCTGGATATGCTTTTCTGTACATTCTGAATTTTCCATAATAATCATGTGTGTTTCTATAAAAGGATTGTCATTTAGCCATTTCTACTTTAATAACTGCATTCATCACAGCCTCAAGTCCTTTTATGGTCTCACGTGGTATCAGTAAGCAGGTAGGGGACAGTCCCTTCCTTGGGGAGGGGCTTTTTTCCCATAAATTTCTCCTCAGGGGCTGCCAATTCTGTGGGAGGCTATGCAGGGACCCTGAGCTTTGTCAGGTTAAACTGAAGAGGCCTTCCCTCCCTTGTGTGTTGAAGAATAACCTCAGGACCTTCGTACCTTATTTGGGGCAAAATCTGAAAATCCCCAATCTCCTTTGCTAGCATCTAAGGCCCTAACCAAGTGCTAAGGGATGTTTTGTGAAAGCACGTTAGCAACACAACCTCCCACTCAGGGGCCTCCAGCACCTGGAATTCACTCATCTCAAGAAGAAAGGAAGACACACCTGAGAGAGAAGAGACAGCTGCTCACCTGCGTTACTGGGATGGTGCATGCACTAAAAATCCCCACGTATGTTTAGCAAAAATAAAATGGCCAAGTGTGTTTAATGCGCATTCGTAATTGGTGAACAGATATGCTGGATGGAAAGGTTACAAAGCATAGAGCTAGGCTCTAGAGAACTGTGTGTGTGCTCGCTACTCCTGCAGCTTCAGTGTTAAATACACTTAGCATCTTTATTAATTATCATTACCGATTGCCTTTGTTTGGGGCCTATTAACGTGCACTTTAGCACCTTACATTTGAGCAGTTCACCATGTTTTGTCAAAGGTTTTTGCTGGGTCAATTCATAAATTCAAGAAGTCAGCTAAAAGGTTCCAATTTCAGAAGCACCTGTTACCTCACTTATTTCTGGACCTGAAGGGGCTCCGGGAGGCTGCTGCACAGGCAGCTCCACAAACCCACTTCCTCTTGCCGAGGACACAGCTGGGCCATGTTCCCAGCCCCCTTTGCAGTGATAGCGGCCACAGCTGAGTTTGGGCCCATTGCTTTTCAGCCTCAGTGCTGCGGCCCACTTCCAGGCCAGGCTGACAAGCCCCCTACCCCGTGCGGTGAGCACCTCTCTTGTCCTATTCCCATGCAGAGAACTCCCAACCCCTCAAAGAGCTGGGAGTCCCAAGATGGGAGAACTCCGACTCCCACAGTGGCCATGAGTAAGGCGCTGATTGCTAATACGCATTTCTTACTTCCAGTCCAGTGTTGGAGAAAGAAAACCTGTTGTGGGAAGCCAGTGAAATACTGCGATTATCTATTCTCTGATGCAGGTGGACAGAGACCTGAATGTGAGCATTTTACAAAGTACGTGTGCATTCCTTGTTCCTTGTTTGGGATGTTTTGTTTTTGTTTTATTCAGAAAACTGCCAAGTGAGAAACCAGTGTGCTCAGTTACATTTTTAGGTTGCTCTTCCAAACAAGCCCGTGGCTTCAGGGAAGTAGAACGTCTCAGCATTGCAGGATAGTCATCTCCGTATGAGATACCTGAACCTGCAGTCAGCGGTGCACGCCCCAGCATCCAGGCTGAGACCAGCTCTCACGCTTCCTTTCGTGCAAAGATCCCCCCACTGTATCCGCACACAAGACTCACCACTCTAAGTTTCCATTCCTCCCTGTCCTCTGACCCCAGTTTATTGCTTACTAAGTGCACCCAGCTCACCCTCCAACACTCCATTCCCCTGCTTCCTGTGGCTTCCGAGCTCCCCTGCCCCCAACCACAGCCCCTCTGCCCTCCACATTCTCCTCACTGGCAGTAAAAAGCCTTCGTTTCTCCTTCACCCAGAACGCTGCAGGGACCTTCTGGAAGGGGTGACCTCAATACTAATGCTCCACTCTGGCATCCACCTGCACCTGCCGCAGACTTTTTTCTCCCTGGACCTGGGTGAGAAGGTTGTTCAGTCCTTGCATGCAGGAAAGTCCCTCCACCCGTCTGGGGTCTCATCTCCCTGTCCTTAGGAACTTTCTCTGCTCCTCTATGGACCATCTTCTCCCTCTCAACACAAACGTAGCACTCCTGCTCGAGTCATTCATCCGAGCAAATATTAATGATCACTGTATGCCAGGTACAGTGCTGGGCACAGGGCATGCAACAGCAGCTGGGGCAAAGCTCTGGGCTCCCATAGCCTGGAACCAGTTGGGGCTGCAGATCCATCTGACAATTCCAACACTTCTGACCCTGGCCCCGACCTGCATCTTCCCTGCCCCTTCAGTCAGGCTCCTGGATAAGTCATCTCAGCTGGGAGTCCTGCTTCCCTCCTCCCACTCTCTCCCAGCCTGCTGCATGGGCTTCTCCACCCCCTACACTGCAGCAAAGCCCTCATGGTTCTGGGTCCAAGTCTGGCAATTCTCCACAGTTTCATCTTCCCTGACCTTGAGGCTGCGCTGGTTTGTTGGCCTCACCCTCCTTGAAACAGCCCCTCTGCTTCTTGGTACCACGTTCAATGGCACAGCGATGGTACAGTGACTTAGTAACAGTGATACCTGTAGGTTCCCTTTTCATGGATTCAGTTACCTATCATCAACCGGGCTCTGAAACATTGAGATATTTTAAGAAAGACAGAGAACACTCACATAACTTTTTTTAAAATTATTTTTATTATTTTTTGTTTTGAGAAGAGTTTCACTCTTGTCGTCCAGGATGGGTGCAATAGCGCAATCTCGGCTCACCGCAGCCTCTACCTCCCAGGTTCAAGCGATTCTCCTGCCTCAGCCTCCTAAGTAGCTGAGATTGCAGGCGTGCACCATCATACCTGGCTAATTTTTGTATTTTTCATAGAGACGAGGTTTCTCCATGTTGGTTAGGCTGGTCCTGAACTCTCGACCTCGGGTGATCCTCCTGCCTCGGCCTTCCAAAGTTCTGAAATTACACCTGTGAGCCACCATGCCCAGCTTCACATAACTTTTATTACAATGTGTTTATACTTGTTTAATTTTATTATTATTGTTAACCTCTTACTGTGCCTCATTTATAAATTAAACTTCGTCATAGGTATGCATGGATGGGAACATACATCGTGTATTCAGCGTTCAGTACTATCTGCAGTTTTGGGCATCCTGTGGGGGTCTCGGAATGATCCCCCGCAGATGAGGGGACAGTTGTACCACTGTCTCTTAGGCTCCTTTCCCTGAATCGTCTTGCCAGGGAGACCAGCGCCAATGCTAAACGTCGGCTGCCTGAGCCAAAGGTCCTGCACTTGGTAGAGGCCATGGGAAAACCCCCTCTGCCCTAGGGAGGGTCCCTGAAAAGCAACTGGCACCAGGCAGAGTCACGGGAGAAAAAGCATGCATATGTATTCCGTCATAGTTTTAAGTGACACAGGAGCTTTTAGCATGAAGACCTAAAGATACAGAAAAAACTACCCATTTTATGCTTAGATTCAGCAAAGTATGGTAGCCATGTAGAAACGGACTGGACAGGAGGGCCTGGACGGAATGGGGAGCCAAGCAAGGCCCATCTGCCCAGGTGCCTCTCACCCACTCTGCGGCATGCCTTTCTCCAGGGGAGGGGCAGGTGCTCTCTAGAACGGGGGTCTCAGGACCCGCAATCCAACAAGGGAGGCCAGATAATGTATTCAGGGCCAGTTTTTATACAGAAAGGCAGGGGGAAAGTTAGAGGAATATTGTTAGGTTTATGCCTGACTTTTGAGAAAAAGAGCTCTGGCTTCCTTGACTTGCCGTGGAGAAAAGAGATTCTGGTTTCTATGGCCAGCCTAAGGGGACACTGAGGGACCAGGGACAGGAGGGTAGGAGCAGGTGAGAAAGGTTTTTGTTTCTGAGGCCTTCATTGTGGGGTATCATTTTCTGAGCCCCAACAGCGTGAACAGACTTTGTCCATACAAGGAACTCCAACAGAGCTGGACCTGGCATCCCGCCTCTCACCTGCTATTAGCAGCATTCCTCATCCAACCAGAGAGTAGGTGAAAACCTTGGGCCAAAAGTAGCGCTGCGTACTGACCTCCGGGACAGTCCTGGAGCCGAGTGGGAGCCAGGAATTCGAAGGATGACGTCGCGGCTGGGACATGGTCGGTCCACAATGACACCGGAATGGCAAGATCCAGTGTAACCGTTAGTGTGATGGGGCCAATATTGTTCTTTGGGAGGAAATAGGTTTTTGAATTTCTCATTAAAGGTCAACAGGAAAATAAGATATTATGTACAAAAATCCACTCACTCGCAAATTTCCAGGGATAGATTTGCTATAGAATGTGCAGTTCCTTATTTTTAAGCTGATGATTTCTTTAAGTGACATTATTGTAATTTAGTTCTTAACTTTTAAATGTTGCCTTTCTTTACAAATAACAGTGTTGCCTTTTAGAAAAGGCAAAATAAATCAACACCATGAATTGAATCACTTTGGCCTATACTGGGGACAACTCTGCATCTACAACGACGTCGCAGAGTCTGGGGTTCTGAGGGCTGATCCTAAGAGCTGAACTTGAGGGGTGGCAATGGAACTGTGTTGAACTGGACAAGCCACAGCTCCTCACCCATGCAGCGGGAAGCGGCATCCAGCCTTCGCGGCTCTCAGACTCCGTAGGGAGGCAGCTGGCAGGATCACAACTGCTCAGGGAGAGCAGGAAACCGAGTGCCAGGCACATCAGGCCAAGTCCTCAGCCCCTCTGTGTTTATTCCCTGAAAACCAAATCACAGTGACCGTCTACAGCATGTGTCAGTCTCCTAGGGCGGCCTTAACAAATGAGGGAAAACATGGCTTAAAGCAGCAGAAATGTATTCTCAACGCTAGAGACTAGAAGTCCAAAATCCAGGTGTTGGCAGGGCCCCGCCCTCCGAAGGCTCTGTGGGAAGATCCTTCCTGGCTTCTCCAGTGAATCCTTGGCCCGCAGTCACATCTTCCAATGTTCGCCTCTGGCTTTTCGTGGTCATCTTCCCTGTGACTGGGTCCAGATTCTTTTTTTTTGAGACGGAGTTTCACTCTTGTTACCCAGGCTGGAGTGCAATGGCGCGATCTCGGCTCACCGCAACCTCCGCCTCCTGGGTTCAGGCAATTCTCCTGCCTCAGCCTCCTGAGTAGCTGGGATTACAGGCA
>CAUYOR010044275.1:0-54374 GCA_963573925.1 Callimico goeldii
CAGCTACTCGGGAGGCTGAGGCAGGAGAATTGCCTGAACCCAGGAGGCGGAGGTTGCGGTGAGCCGAGATTGCGCCATTGCACTCCAGCCTGGGTAACAAGAGCGAAACTCCGTCTCAAAAAAAAAAAAAAAAAAAAAAGAGAGAGAGACCTTTAATTGAAGAGGAGATTTTCTCAAGCCTCTTCTATTGCTAGCCATGAGCTCACATGAAGACTGACAGCAAGGAAGTGGACCGCCCACCCAGAGTTCAGTCGGCGCCAACAGATGCTGGCTCCCAAACCAAGCGCTTCCACGCGAATGTGACACTTCTCGTTTCTCTTACTCCATCTCCATTAACAACCTTTTTTTTCTACTGCCCACAACTTAAGCTCTAAGCTTACATAAGCTTATTTTATGAAAGACAAATTTCTGACGAATTAAGCAATTCATAATTTTCTTCTAACAATTATTTCAACTTATTTATGCCTTCTTAACATTCAAACTCGTGGTTGCCACTATAACTTTCTGGAATTGGTTTCTTGTCTGTCTGCTTTGTATTTTTGACCTGGTGTTCCAGTCCTCTGAATCAGCTTTCTGCCTTTAACTCCATGGCTTTCTCAAAAGCTGAGCATCCTAACTAAAATCGTTCTTCTTTCCCTTCATCAAGTTCAAAGAAGGAAGCTCTATCAAGAGTCACTCTCAGTTTGCAACCCTTCTTTTAACAAAACCACCTAACTTCAGCCTCCCAATTGTCTGCTGTTCATTCGTTCATCTATTTGTTTACAGCAGACAGAAGGGACAAGAAATAAGGTAGCATATGCAATGAATGCATACCACCAAGCGAATAAACTTCATAATTACGCCAGAGTATCACATCACAGTTAGCTCAACACTGTACAAGTTTTACTTAATACTTTTAGTTCTGAACAACAAAAAGAAAAGCCAGACATTTAGAATGACATTTACACTGAAACAACCTAACTAAGCTAAGAATTGCAATTTTATCTGGGTTCTGGGAGCAATTTCTTCTTGGAGAAGAAGAGGCCACTAAAATGAACAAGGTTCAGCACAAGAAATGAAATAACAATTTTCTACTTAACAAGGACTGTTGTTCCTCACACACAAGTTTGAGCATAAATCTAAGGCAGATTTCAGAACTCTCACTTCTCATGAAGTCAAAGATAAGAACAATTTTGGTAATAAATTATAGTTTATGAAGTTTAATGGCCTCAATTTTTAAAAACCTTCCACAGAAAAACATAAACAACAGACTTAGACCTTTTAAATTAAATATCCTTAAAAATCATCTTAGTAAAGTTGATGTTTGCATGCTAGAATGTGTATCTTTGAATTCTTAGTACGAGCTACTCTGAGAGGAAAAAAAAAAAAACCTCCTGTGCTTCTCCTCGGTACAATTCTACAACAGAGACTCTGAGACCAAAAGTTTCCAGTGTGTGCAAGTATAAAGGAGGAATGTGGAACTTACAAGCGCTTTCATCCCACATGCACAAAAGCCTGCTTCTGCCTTCACAGCCTTGGCTTTCCTCAGCAGGCTACGTCCTTAGGCTGGGGAAGAGCCAACCTGTCCACTGACTCAGAAGCCACGGGAGCACCTGGCAGCTGTGGATTCTTGGAGGCTTTTAGGCAGATCACCTGCACCTGCAGCTGCACCGTGGCCCATGCACTCATTCCTGATCATGCCTACGATTCTCTCCTGTGCCACCCTCACATCGCCAGCTGATAGCCATTTCAGGGAAAGCATTCCTGCCTTAAGACATTCTGTTACTGTTACTCTGCCGTCTTCTATTCAGCACAGCTGCTAAATGTTATCTATAATGTAATAATAACTGTATGAAAGTAGCAGATTACTTACTACTGATCTGAACTTAAACATAATCTGAATCTCCAACATATATTGAAAACATTTTAACCTTTTATATGTTCAAGGTTATAGTCAGTTCTGAAAATGTATATGATATAACACGTTAGATCTTTTGTCATATTCGATGCAGTAATAGTAAATTTATACTGGTAAGAGACTTGCTGAGGAGCAGCTTTTGAAATAAACTTCCCAGAGGAAAAAAAAAATACATAATACATTAAATGTAATAAAATATAGCTTAACATGACAGAATTTCATTACCAAATGAGCATTGCTATACTTTCTGAGTGAGGCATCCTGCAAAAGCTTCCTGTTATTACTCAGTGCCTGCAAGAGACAACTTTTTTATGTTGTGAAGACCACTGCTTCAGATTCTCTTTGCCCACTAACAGACTAAACTATTAAAACGTCCGTGTCTTTATGCACAGGACCTTTGTACCAGGTAGGATTAGGTATAGAATTACAAGCAACCATCAACACTAATAATAAAAATACATTCTTGTTACTGAGTGCCTACTAGTTGCCTGTCTTAATCAACACTACTACTGCAAAGTGAAAACAAATATTCCTAATACGTAAGTTTAAAAAGAAAGAACTGGGCTAGTCTGATAAGGAACATGTCCTCTTAACTGAGCGTTCGCAGTCAGTCCCCTGGGCCCACAATGTCAGCACCAGTGTTCTTTCTGTAATCACTCCCGCCTTGAGAAAGCATCTGTTCCAAAGGACCTTTGTCAACTGCAGAAACAATGGGTATTGTCATCTTTATTACTGAGTCTACATGTAAATAATGGTCAGAGCTTCTTCTCTCCTTGCAAAAGCAGATACTATACATCAAGTGATATATCTAGATAAAGGAAAACAAACGAAATCTCATGTTTTCATTTTGCCAAAGCAGCCTTTGGTTATTGATTAGCCTTAAGATTTTTAAACATATTGAAAACAATCACAGACATACGCTGGTTTGGAACTATTTTATTCTACAGTTTGGAACCACAGATCTTCTTGAGGGCAGGGACCACACCTTCTCTACCTTTTTTATTCTAAAAATATAACAAATCCTTAACACTTTAGGTACTTAGTCAATGTTAAATGAATGAACGAATGAAGGAAATAGCATTGGGCAAGTCAGTAAATGATCTTAAGTAAAATAAAAAGTAATGAGTCATACATAAAATAAAGATGAGCTACAAACCATTACACTGAAATTTAAATAGGGGATTTAAGAAAATAATCATATGGAAGTTCAGAACTGGCTGGGCGCAATGGTTCACACCTGTAATTCCAGCACTTTGGGAGGCCGATGAGGGTGGATCACCTGAGGTCGGCAGTTCGAGACCAGCCTGGCCAACATGGAGAAACCCCATCTCTACTAAAAATGCAAAAATTAGCCAGGCAATAGTTGTTGCATATGCTTGTAATCCCAGCTACTTGGGAGGCTGAGGCAGAAGAATCACTTGAACCCAGGAGGTGGAGGTTGCAGTGAGCTGAGATTGTGCCATTGCACTCCAGCCAGGGCAACAAAAGCAAAACTCCATAGAAGAAAGAAGAAAGAAGAAAGAAGAAAGAAGAAGAAGAAGAAGAAGAGGAGGAGGAGGAGGAGGAGGAGGAGGAGGAAGCCCAGAACCTAAGCTTTAAGATCAAAACCAGAAAACGCCTTAACCATGAGCTCAAAATACATTTATTATTTCCCTCCTACTCCTGGGTGCTGTTTGGAGCTGTTGATGAAAATAAAGTATTTATGAAACAATGACTATAACTGTCCTGAATGCATTTTGTTCTTCCTTTAATTGATATGGAAATCCTAGAAAAAAAGCATTTTTTTAAGGATTTGAGAGAGATGCTTTTCAATCAACATGTAAATTTCCTGGATATCACCTATGTGTACCACTCTGTATTAGAGATGTAAAAAGATGTAAGGTGCCATCCAGACCTCCTTAGAACTTGCAGTATTATTGAAAAGATAGGCCAGACACACATGAAAAGAATTGTAATTGTAAAAAGGTGATTTGAATATGGAAATTGAGGGAACCAGGGAAGCCAAAGGTCATTTTAATATAAATGCGAATCTTCCATTGCATTTTGGCCTTCCATTGGGATAATTAATTACCAGAATTATATAATGGACTTTTAATATTTTACTTAGGCTTAAACTAAACATTCTTCTTAGTTTTTCCCCCTTTTACAATCTCTAAAACTTCAAATGCAAGCCCAATTATAATAATCATTATCCTCTAAACAAAATTTTGGTATTTCTTCATGAGTTGCCAGATGCAGTGGCTAATTTGAGGAAATGGCTCACCCAAAACTATAGCAAGTGTTCACTTACGGTGAGCACTAAAGGTCACAGTGTAGAAGCCATATTCAGCCTAAGGCACATGTATTTCTGCTGCAAGGAAGCTGGACAGTTATGTGCAAAACCACACTCAGCAATGTTCTTCTCTGTTGGTCAGTAGCATGTAGAGCTATTAAAAAATTTTTAAGAATTTCTATGAGCTAGATGCTACTAGAACAAGAGACTTCTTGAACATTATTTATTTCTTAAGCCAGAATTGAAAAACAGAAATTAATAGTCACTTTACACTTTGATGGTAACAATTTCAAAACTAGTGAGTCACTTTCTCAAAAAGTCTTATCAGTAGAACAATAGGAATGTAGAATTGGAATAAATCTTAGAGATTATATAATCCTGGATGACCAGTGTATGTGAAAATCAGCAGATCCTCCTTTTCTTTGTGTTCAGAGTTTGCTGAATAGTCGTCTAACATGCTATTCCAGGACTCCAATATCAACTGAGCCAAGTTAAAATAGAAGATGCTAACTGACTCTCTTAGAGCTAAATATAACCCGATTCATTTGTTAGGATGTGTGAACTGAGAGCCAAGGAAGTTAGCAAACATGCCCAAGGGTGCACTACCAGTGTTCTTCCTGGGTAGGAATGTTCCATACCTCTGTGTAGATGGAAAGGGGCAATTTCCTGCATCTGATAATTCTAGGGGTTTATGACGTCTCCCTTACCAAAAACGCCCCATCTATGGCCTAATACTTGTGCCAGTATTTCGACCACTAGAGATTCACTCCTGAGGCTCAAAACTTAATATTTTATTAAAACACACACCTTAGGGATGATTAAGACCTTCAGAACTCTTTATTGTTTTTGTAACTTTCCATACAGCACATTTTGAGAGATTACAACAAGAAAAAAAAAAAGAAACAGAGAGAAATTGTGTGTATAAAACAAAGTAGCAAAGACAGATCAGTCTAACTCCCTCATTTCTGCACCTCCAAGTCTTCACAATCATATAGCCCCAACCTAAAGGTGCTGTCATTTCCAGGAAAAATTTCCTTTGTCCAAGACAGGAGTTCTGTTTTCTTTCTTTCTTTCTTTCTTTCTTTTTTTTTTTTTTGAGACGGAGTTTCGCTCTTGTTACCCAGGCTGGAGTGCAATGGCGCTATCTCAGCTCACCGCAACCTCCGCCTCCTGGGTTCAGGCAATTCTCCTGCCTCAGCTTCCCAGGTAGCTGGGATTACAGGCACACGCCACCATGCCCAGCTAATTTTTTGTATTTTAAGTAGAGACGGGGTTTCACTATTTTGACCAGAATGGTCTCGATCTCATGACCTCGTGATCCACCCGCCTCGGCCTCCCAAAGGGGAGTTCTGTTTTCTATGGACATAGAAAACTCTACCTGAACCTTATTAACCTCCCTCTAGTTACTCTAGTATGTGTTTTATCTACTCTTCCAGACAATATTATTCTGTTTTACACAGTGCGGACCACAATGCAGCAAGGTCGTGCATAAGATGTCTCTGGGAAGTATCTGTTGAATGAACAAACTGATAAAATATAAAATAGAATCAGGGGAAGCACTGGAGAGGTGATCCCTGTATTTGGAGTCCACTGCAATTCAACAAAGCCTTACCATGACTTCCACACCCGAGAGCTCTGCTCTGGGTACACAGGAGTTAGATCGAAAGCTCAGGTAGAGAAAGCTATTAGAGAACGGTGTGCTTCTCGTGAATCCACAGGAAACATGAGACTGTGATACATTTGAGAAGGACACTCAGCCTGTACACTATGGTCACTGCATGCACGTTAAACACCTCAGCTTTCTATCCTTCAGGGGGAAACGTAGTCCCTGCAGTATTTATCTAACATCTGACACTGGTTTTCATTTACAAATCGTAAGTTTTTCAACCAAGGACAAGTCAAGTTCTACTATATGTAGCACTGAAAAAAAATGCTAATTGTAGGCACCTGGTAGTTTAAGTAGTAAGGTTACATTTCCTACTAAAACTAGCATTTTGGGACTCAATGTTTTTGCTTACCTAAAAGTCCTCAAGCATCAGTAGACGATCCTGTTACGGATACAATTTTTCTTTTTTTTTTTTTGTCAGATCACCGGGAGAAACTCATGCCCTTCCCATAGGAAGCTAACAGAGCTGAATATGGATGCTACAGCTTTCACCCGCTTTCGATATCTCATTACTCAGCATAACGCCATCTTTCTGCTCATAACGGCCTCAATCAGCACGCTTGGCTGCCTCAAGGTCAGGGCTGCCTGCTGTGACTGGCTTGCTATTCAATAGCCAGCCATAAGGGGGTGCACGACCTGAAACGGACACATTGCTTTTTCTGTAACTCCTTTTAAAGAGCATCTTTTCTTTTTTTTCTTTTTTTTGAGGCGGAGTTTCGCTCTTGTTACCCAGGCTGGAGTGCAACGGCACGATCTCGGCTCACCGCAACCTCCGCCTCCTGGGTTCAAGCCACCATGCCCAGCTAATTTTTGTATTTTTAGAACAGACGGGGTTTCACCATGTTGACCAGGATGGTCTCGATCTCTTGACCTCGTGATCCACCCGCCTCAGCCTCCCAAAGTGCTGGGATTATAGGCCTGAGCCACCGCACCGGGCCTAATGAGCATCTTTTCCAAACAATCCATGCAAAAACTATCTTTTTATTAGGACCACAAAGAAATAGAATTTACTCACGATTGTCTTAGACTCTAAACAACCAATCAGAATGATAATTACTATTATTTAAAAACCATCTCAGTGATAAGTCTAATCAATTCTCCAGGCAAATTAACTAACTGACAAAAGTTTCCTCATTCACAGGACAATCCAAACCAGCCTTTAAAACTTTAATATGCTTAGAGACATGCCAGAACTACATCCGCTTAACAGTATCCCACAGCAGACAAGAGTATAGTTTTACTTTACTTCATGTTTCCCAGATGACACGAGTCAACTTGGCAGCTCGTGAAGCTTAATAATTACACCTATAGCATTTAAAAAAAACATTTTTACATAATACTGCCAGTATTTCTACCACTAGAGATTCACTCCTGAAGCTCCATGGATACTCAGAAATTAAGTTCTACTAAATCTCTATCTATTTAATTTTCCTTATTATATATCTGTGTTTTTATTCTCCCCAAAGCAGTATTAGTATATAAAAATCATCGCCAACAAAAATCACTTCTGATGTGAAGTATAACGAATTATTACACAAATATGTTTAACCACATATTTTGGTTATTGTACTGGTCAGTACTGCATTTGATAAGGACACAACAAAACTATCAACACTTTTCTATTTAGAAAATGAACACCGATTAATGTGCCAGTTGTTTTCTTAATGTAGACATTAGCTAGCCAGGGGTTTCATATCCACACCGAGACACACCATACTCATGATGATCCTGCTTACAGTCCATAGCCATTGCTCTCATTGAGAACTTGAATCAACCAATAATCATCTTCAAGTGCACTCAGCAAAACATTTGAATGACAACTCACCAATTTTGAACTCATGTTCTCCTCAACAATGTATTTTGGCCACTGCTAAACTCTGGCATATGTGGTTTCTTGGACTTTCTATAATCAGTATTTCCTGGGTTCCTACTATGTGCCAGACTCTATTTTAGGAGCTTTGGATTCAGAGTTGAAGAAGCACAGACAGGAAACTACGATTTTTAAAATTTTATCAGGGTCTAGGAGAGAATGATGTGGTGTTTGCCGAAAGCACAGAGAGGGAATGCTCGCTGGTGCTCAGGAGCGGCTGGAGACCAGCTTGAGTCACTTCCCAAGGGAGGGTTTTTCTAAAGACAGTTGATATTCACAGCCGCTATTTAAATACGATTGGTAGCTGAGTTCTTCCCACTACCTAATGAGGATTTCATCAGTCACCTTGGCTAAATAAAATGACGAGGTTACCGCTAGCATATGAACTTTGCCTCTTTTGCATACACGTAAAAAAGAATAGAGAATCTGCTATGAATTTGCTTGTTCAGAACATTATAGGTGACATCCACCTTCTCCATTCTGTGTTTTTCCAGAATGAGCACTTTTGCCAATCAGTGTTTGCTGTCCTACATCCCAAATCAAACGAAAGATCGCAGGGGTTAGAACTCACACACAGCCGTCGGGTCACTCATCTCTTTCTCCTGTTCTGCTATTTTGTATGAAAATGAGCACACGCACCAAAGTAGCAACACGTGCCCAGGGTCTTTTTTTTTTTCTTTTTGACCTGTGGGAGAAATAGAACTCTTATTTTCAAGTTTGGAAATGTGTGAAGTATGATGTTTAACTTGCTACTTCCTTTCATACCTTACTATCTGATAGCCTGTAAGGAGATGGGGGCCAACGTGTTTATAGATGGGTTCCCTCGCAGGGAGGGCTGACCTGGTTGTCTTCTCGAAGCCACCACTAACTCAGTGCTCCAGCCAGGCTTTTCCTTGAGATTTGGGCAGCACCGCTGTCTGTCTTGGTGGACTGGGCCTGTGACCAGCATCCTGACAGCAACTCCCACACCCGTCCTTGCTGTTTCGGTCCAGCTGCAGGCTCCCTTAAGATTCTGTTTTAAACTCATGGTACCTTTCTACCCCCTGCAGGAGGCTCAGGTTTGGTGACCACTCCAGCAACTCCTGGAAATTGTAATAGCTAAGTATGACAACATGGACTTTTAGCCTAGCACTTCAAAGTTCTCCCTTCTTCAAGTTGGTCCCATTATACATTAAAATCTTGTTCTGATTCTTAATCTTGCTTCTCAGGTCAAGGATATCTTATCTTCTAAGATAGAAAGTAAATTAGAGAGTGAATGTGTTTGCGAAACTATATCTAGCATACATATGCATATACATATATATCAACTATGTCTGTAAATAATCTTGAAATAAAATAATAGTAAACCTTACTGGAAACTAAAAACCATGTGCTTCTAAAACAGGCTATTCATTGCGAGAAAAACATTATGTAGTAATTTTCTTTCAAGATCTATTACGTAATTTTACTAAAAATTTGTCAGTAGAAGAAACAACATTTGTTTTTTAAAAAGTATTCTTGACCCCAAAGTGGCTCCGGCTGAATGTCCTGGCGCTTGCGAAGGCGAGGCCATGAGTTCAAGGCCAACCTGAGCTTGTAAGCTCACAGTGATTGGCCAAAAAAAAAAAAAAAAAAAAAAAAAACATTCTTGTTCTGATAATTGGCGAACTTTGTCAAAATAGGGCACCATGTTATGCATGTATACCAAGCCTTGATTTGAAAAGAGAACTTGTAGCTACCTCTTTGTTTCTGAATGCCACCCTCTCCTAAGTTACTATCTTTTTGTATGCAAATTTAAGGTCCCTGACTATGTAAAATTAATTAATGCCTAAAGTAATAATGGGTTTGATGGTGCACCGTCTCCTTAGCACTTCAGAATCTCAAAGAGGACTCTAAGAGAATTCATGGGCGTAAACAATTTCAGACAACAGATCTTGCATATTTAAATCCTAAAGAATGACACTAACTTCACATTTTAAGACATCAAATTTTTACAAAAATCGTTTTCAATAAACTTTCAAAATTGTTGAACACTTTTGGATTTGTAGAAAAATTGTGTGGGTTGTGCAGACTCTGAACACACCTCACACCCGACTGCCCCACTATTCACCCCTCAAATGAGTGTCATACGTTTGTCAGGTTCGTGGACCGATACTGGTGCATTTTATTATAGAGTCCACACTCTATCAGGATTCTTTTCACTTTTGCCTAATATGCTTCATCTGTTTCAGGACCCCGCCGAGGACCCTGTGTAACATTGAGACATGGTTTCTCCTTAAGCTCTTTGATGACTCTGATAGTATCCTGACTGTCGTTTCTCCTGACCAGCCTTGACAGTTTTCAGGACGGCTGGTCAGGTTTTCTGTAGAGTTCCTCCCTACTGAGATTTTCTTTCTGACAGCTTGAGATATAAGTCATATACAATTTATCTATTTAAAGTATAAATTCCGGTGTTTCTGTATATTCCCAGACATGGGAAACCATCACCACAGTTAATTTTAAATATGTTCATCACCACAAAATGAAACCCTGTACCCTTTACAAGTACCCCCACCAATCCTTTCAAGGCAGACTCTCCCCACCCCCACATTCCAGGGCACACACAACAACTCATCCACTTTCATCTCCGTTGATTTCCCTGCTGGGGACATTTCCTATGAATGGAGTCATGGACCCACGGCGTGGGTTTGCAACTGCGTTATCTTGCTTAGGATATCCTCAAGGTTCTTCCACGCTGCAGCATGGATTAGTACTTGATTCCTGGTATGGCTTCATCATATTTCATTGTATGGAAATAACACATTCTGTCTAACCTTTCATCTATTGACAGACTACTGGGGTGTTTCCACTTTTTGGATGGGTTGAATAACATTGCCGTAAACACTAATACACCAGTTTTGGGGTGAATACAGTCATGTGCTGCATAACAACCTTTTGGTCAAGGATGGACCACCTAAGAATACAATGATGGTCACGTAACGTTATAGTGGAGCTGAAAACTTCCTTCTAGTGATGGCGTAGCCTCTGTAACACTGCAATGCAGCACGTTACTCATGTGTGCTGTCCTGCTGCTGTAAACTAATCTACCATGTTGCCAGTCATTAGAAGTCAGGCACATAAAATGATGTTCAGAACTTGATAAACAACTGTTTCTAGTTTATACTTTTACTATATTATGCTTTTTATTGTTATTTTAGAATAGACTCGTTCTACTTATAAATGATATTAACTGTAAAACAGCCTCAGGCAGGTTCTTCAGGAAGTATTGCAGAAAAAGGCATTGTTATCCTAGGAGATGACAGCTCTACACCTGTTATTGTCCCAGAAGACCTGTTAGTGGGACACTATTTGGTGGTGGAAGACAGTGATATGTACGATTCTGACCCTGCGTAAGTCCAGGCTAATGTGACTTTGTGTCTTAGCTTTCAACAAAAATGCTTAAAAAATAAAATAAAATTTAATTCTAGGAAAAAAGCTTGTAGAATAAAGCTATAAAGAAAATATTTTTGTACAGCTGTGCATGTGTTAGTATTTTAAGGTGTTATTACAAAAGAGTCAAAAGTTAAAAAAATTAAAAGTTTGCCAAGAATAATGGTTTCCAGCTTCTTCCATGTTCTGGAAAGGGTCATAGATTCATTCTTTTTTTATGGCTGCATTGCATTCCATGGTACATATATGCCACATTTTCTTTATTCAGTCTGTCATTTATGGGTATTTGGGTTGGTTTCAAGTCTTCGCTATTGTAAACAGTGCTGCAATAAACATACGTGTGCATGTGTCTTTATAGAATGATTTCTAATCCTTTGGATATATACCCAGTAACGGGATTGCTGGGTCAAATGGAATTTTTATTTCTAGGTCCTTGAGGAATTGTCACACTGTCTTCCACAATGGTCAAACTAATTTACACTCCCACCAACAGTGTAAAAGCGTTTCTATTTCTCCACATCCTCTCTAACATCTATTATTTCCTTTTTAATGATCGCCATTCTAACTGGCTTGAGATGGTATCTCACTGTGGTTTTGATTTACGTGACTCTAATGACCAGTGATGATGAGCTTTTTTTCATGCTTTTTGGTCACACAAATATCTTATTTTCGAAGTGTGTGTTCACATCCTTCACCAACCTTTTGATTTTTTTCCTGTAAATTTGTTTACTTCCTTGTTTTCAGAAGTGTATGTTCACATCCTTCACCAACCTTTTGATTTTTTTTCCTGTAAATTTGTTTAGTTCCTTGTAGATTACGGATATTAGCCCTTTGTCATATGGACAGATTGCAAAAATTTTCTCCCATTTTATAGGTTACCTGTTCACACTGATGATAGTTTCTTGTAGGGAGAAGACCTCATAAGTGCTGAGGCAGGAGTCAAAAGCCTCAGCCTATTTCCATATAAATAATGAAGAAGAAAGTAACTAGAAATATAACCGGAGTAGTTATTAGCTATTCACAGGTGATCCTATTTCTTTTACTAATGCCTTTCAGGTCATAACTGTGAACCTGGGGTGACATTGTGAAATGAATGACTATAAGGCAAGAGGCTTTAAGCCCTCTGTCACTCCCGCATAAGGGCTGCTGGAGGGCACCTTGGCTGAGCCACAGGCAGCACCAGTGCTGGGAAAGCACCGCTGTTTAGCCAGCTAGGGAAGGAGACGTCCAAAATAGCTGAGACATCTCCTTCCTCAGAGGAGTTAGGGGAAAACTCCACTCCTCCAAGCTCTTGTGGTAAGGCCTGACAGCTGTCAGCGAGGCCTGCAGGCATCCAGGGGCTTACCTGTCTCTATGTGATGCTGTGTGTCAGTGGTCACATTCCATGTCTACTTTCTTGTTCTGCCTCTGTGCCTGGTTCCTTTTTTCTTAGAAAAGGTAATCAGTAATAGTAATATAAATCTTAATGTTTTAGTTCTTTCATGATAAGTATGGAAAAGGTGTCTATGCATTACGGTCCTTACCTTACCTCACTTCCAGTGCTGTAATTCCTGAGCCCCGACCTGTATGCCACACCCTATTTTACCCTGTCCCTAGTAATAGACCACCAAGGCCACGCCCTACCTATGCCCTGCCTTCCCTGCCCCCAGATTTGCAACTCAATAAAAGTGGGAGTGTCCACACATTCCTGGCCACTGCTGGTCTCTGCCATTTGGGTAGCAGTGGACCCCTGGGCACAAACTCTCTTTTCTCGATCTCCATGTCTCCTGCCTTTTTTTCCTACAATTTCTTGTCTCTGCACCAGCCAGGAAGGGCTCACAGAATCCTGTAGGTCCGGACCCTACAGTTTCTTTTGCTATGCAGAAGTCCTTTTGTTTAATTAGATACTATTTGTCAATTTTGATTTTTGTTGCCATTGCTTTTGGTGTTTTGGTCATGAAGTCTTTGCCCACGTCTATGTCCTGAATGGTACTGCCTAGATTATCTTCCAGGGTTTTCAAGCTAACACAGGAACAGAAAACCAAACTCTGCATGTTCTCACTCATAAGTGGGAGTTGAACAATGAGAACACGTGGACACAGCGAGGGGAACATCACACACTGGGGCCTGTCAAATGATGGGGAGCTAGGGGAGGGAGAGTAATAGGATAAACACCTAATGTAGATGACAGGTTGATGTGTGCAGCACACCACCATGGCACATGTACACCTATGTAACAAACCTGCACATTTTGCACATGTATCCCAGAACTTAAAGTACACCAAACTTATAAAAGTATTTTTTCTTTATACAATAATAAATTAACTTTGGCTTATTACTTTTTTCTTTATAAACTTTAAAATTTTTTTAGATGTTTTTAATTGGCAGATAATGTATATTTCTTTTCCTTTTTTAAGTTTGGCGTCCCCTAAGTGTACACTGTTATAAAGTCCACAGTAGTGTACAGTAAAGTCCTAGACCTCACATTCAATTACTGCTCATTCGCTGACTCACACAGAAGAACTTCCAGTCTTAAAAGCTCCATTTATAACAAGTACCCTACACAGGTGTAGCATTTTTCATCTTTTATACCATATTTTGAGTGACCTTTTCTACTTTTAAATACGTTCCAATACACAAATACTTAATATTTTGTTACAGTATTTAGTATTTAGTACAGTAACATGCTGTACAGGTTTGAAGCCTAGAAGCAACGGGCTTTGTCATACAGCCTAGGTCTCTCATAAGATGTACCATCTTGTTTTTGTAAGTGCACTGTATGATATTCACACACTGATGAAATTTTCCTAACAAAGCGTTTCTCAGAATATATCCTCATTGTTAAGCAACACGTGACTGTACATGGTTTCATTGTTCATGGGTATATAATTTAAAATGGCATTTCTTGATTATATGATGATGCTATGTTCAAGCATTCCAGGAATTACCAGACTGCTTGCTAATGTGGCTGCACTATTTCATTCCAAGCAGCAGCAGAGATGAGGGTTCTAATTTCTCTACATCTTTGTTGCGTACTTATTATACCTGGCATTTTGTGTTCTTCCCTTCCTGTTGGTTGTGAAGTAGTATCTCATGGTGGTTTTGAATTGCATTTCTCTGATGCCTAATAATGCCCAAAATCTTTTTTTTTTTGAGATGGAGTTTCGCTCTTGTTACCCAGGCTGGAGTGCAATGGCACAATCTCGGCTCACCACAACCTCCGCCTTCTGGGTTCAAGCAATTCTCCTGCCTCAGCCTCCCGAGTACCTGGGACTACAGGTGCGCACCACCATGCCCAGCTAATTTTTGTATTTTTAGTAGAGACGGGGTTTCACCATGTTGACCAGGATGGTCTCGATCCCTTGACCTCGCGATCTACCTGCCTCGGCCTCCCAAAGTGCTGGGATTATAGGCGTGAGCCACCGTGCCCGGCCCCCAAAATCTTTTTATTGAATATTGGTATCTGTATATTTCCCTTCAAAAATGTATTAAGATCATTAACCTACTTTTAACTGCGTTGTCTTTTTGTTATTGAGCCCCAAGAGTACTTCCTATATTCTAGAAGCAAATCCCTTACCAGATACACAATTCCAAACATTTTCTCCCATTCTGTGGCTTGTGATTTTACTGTCTTGATGGTGTCTTTGAAGAACAGATGATTTTAGTTTTGATAAAATTCTACTTATCTCTTATTTTTGCTCTTGCCTTTATTGAAAAACATCTTTATTCTTTTGTCACTGATTTTCAGGAAGCTTTTCCCTTCGGTCACACGACAGTTGCAAATATTGGTTACCTTCCAAAATCTTCCTTTTCTCTACTTTGCACCACTCCTCCCCCTGCACTCTCTGCCAGAATTTCAATGAAGTAGAAATCCTTCATCCCCTCCTCATCACTGTCTCTTTCTTTTCTCCCCGGGACTCTTCCATCAGAACCAAGTCTTTGCTCACTATCCTCTTACCTTTCTCTCTCTCTCTTTCTCTGGATGAACCATGGAATGCTGTGAAGCAGTTGTGCGCACTCGTTACATTTCCTCAATTTCCCTTCAACCCCACACCAGGGGCACACCTATTATTTTACCGAAACTGCTCCTAAAAATTCAACCAGTGCCTTCCTTTTGCTGAATTCGACAAAATATGCTTAGTCATCCTGTCACATAAACCCTTCATGCATTGAAGACTGTTTCCTTTGCTCCTTTGTAAGCTCCTCCTTCTGCGGCTTTCATGATCCCATTGATTCCTGCTTTTCCTTTTCTTTTTCCTGCTCATCTTCTCCATCAATTTCTTAAACTATTCTCCTGTCAACCTCTGTTTTTTATATACGTATGTTTGAGTATTTCATCCTTGGCTCTTCTCACTCCATTACATATTCTCAGGGGTTGAGATAGTCTAGCTTCATAGGTTCAGATCCCATGGCCTGTGTCTTCAGATGGCATTCAATAGCTTATCTACCTCCATGCAGGTATTTCATGATAATCTCAGAATCATCTGACTTCTCAATGTCTCCTGCTCTCCCTCTCCTCACTAAGAGTTCCATCATGTGGCATCAGCAATCATTCATATGACTAAAACAAACCTTAAGACTTCTTCTTCTTCAAAAAAAAAAAAAAAGCTGTTGAGATTAACATACTTTTAAGTCACCCTCCCCCTTAACTTGTGCAATTAAATGTTTCCTACAATAATTACAGAGACCTCCATCACCAAAACTGGATTTCAGAATATTTCTCTCACCTCATAATCTTCTACTCATTTGCTGTCACTCTTCATTCTCCCTCTGCCTTGTACACAGCCTGAGTAAACCACTAGTCTAGATTCTCTCCCTATAGATTTAATCTCTCTCTGTACATTTGATCTGTCACTGAGATCTAACTTGTAATTCCTCCACAGTTGGGCTTAATCCGTATACTTCCTTGGATCAGATTCCCTCTCTCTTTTTATCTTTTACTTGTAAAATTTCTATTCAACTTGGAACACTATGTTTGTTTTCTCTAATTTGTTTTGCCAGACATGTTCTTCAATGGTACACATAGCCATGGCATTCACTTACTGATTTGGTTTAGATATTCGTCCCTTCCAAATCTCATGTTGAAATGCAATCCCCAGTTTTGGAGGTGGGGCCTTGTGCCAGATGTTGGGGTTGTGGAGCAGACCCCTCATAAATGGCTTGGTGCTGTCCTTGCAATAGTGAGAGAGTTTTTGCAACATTTGTTTAAAAGTATGTGACACCTCTTCTCTCTCTCATTCCCACTCTTGCTATGTGATATGCTGGCTGCCTCTTGCCCTTACAGCATGATTTAATGCTTGTTGAGACCTCACCAGTTGAGACCTTATCTAGAGGTGAGACAGTTAAACATCTCTTACTTATCAATTACCTAGCCTTGGGTATTTCCACATCGTAATGCAAAAAAGACCTAATACAGAAAAATGCTACCAAGAGTGGGATGTTGCTATAAAGATACCTGAAAATATGGAAGTGGTTTTGGAATTGGGTAATGGGTAGAGGTTGGAAGACTTTGGAGGGATAAAAAAAAAAAAAAAAAACAAGAAGATGAGGGAAAGTTTGGAGATCCTTAGAGACTGGTTAAGAGATTGTAACCAAAACACTGATAGAAATGTGAACAGTAAAGGGGCAGGCTGATGAGGTCTTAGATGGAAATGAAGAACTTACTGGGAACTGGAGTGAAGGTCACCTGTGTTATGCCCTAGCAAAGAACTTGGCTGCATTGGGTTCAGGCCTTAGGAAAACCTGTGGAAGGTTGAACTTAAGAGTGATGAGAGGGTATCTGGCAGAAGAAATTTCTAAGCAGCAATCCACTCATACTGTGATCTGGCTGCTTCTAACAGCCTATGCTCAGATGCAGGAGCAAATAAATGACTTAAAGTTGGTACTTATAATATTTAAAAGGGAAGCAGAGCATAAACATTTGGAAAATTTGCAGCCTAGACGTGCGGTAGAAAATAAAAGCCTGTATTAGCAGAAGAATCCAAGTCAGCTAAGGAGCAAACACTTTCTAGAGATATTTTCATGACTAAAAGGGAGCCAGGTACCACTAGCCAAGATAAGGAGATAAAGCCCTGGAAGGCATTTCAGAGATCTCTGAGGCAGCCCTCCCATGACAGGCCCAGAGGTCTAGAAAGAAAGAATAATGCATTGGTGAGAATCAGGGCCCTGAGCTGCCCGTACCATGCAGCATGGCTGCTCTCTCCATCCCCACTGCTCCAGCTCTAGCCATGGCTGAAAGTGCCCCGGGACAGCTCACGTTGCTACTTCAGAGGGTGCAATCCATAAGTCTTGTCAGCTCCCGCGTAGTGTGGTATTAACCCTGCTAGTGCACAGAATGCCAGAATAAAGGAGGCTTGGCTGCTTCCACGTAGATTTCAGAAGATGTATCAGAAAGCCTGGGTGCTCAGGCAGAAGCCTGCCACAGAGTTAGAGCCCTACACAGATATTTGACTAGGGCAGTGCCAAGGGGAAATGTGGCATTGGAAACCCATGTAATGTCCACATGGGAACACTGCCTAGTGGAGATGTGGGAAGAAGACCACTGCCCTCCAGACCGAAGGATGGTAGATCCAACAGCAGCATGCAACCTCATTATGGAAAAATCATAGGCACTCAACTCCAGCCCATGAGAGCAGCTACATGCTACACCCTGCGAAGCCACAGTCAACTTGCCCAAAGCCTTGGGAACCCGGTCCTTGCACCAGTGTGAACTGGATGCAAAACAGAGTCAAAGGAGATTATTTTGGAGATTTAAGACTTAATGACAGCCCTGCTGGGTTTGAGAATTGTGTGGGGCTTATCACCTCTCTCTTTTGGCCAGTTTCTCTCTTTTGGTGTGAGCATATGCACCTAATTCCTAGAACATCCCTGTATCTTGGAAGTATGCAACTTGGATTTTATTTTATAGTCTCACAGGGGAAGGAACTCGTCTCCAGAAGAGACCCTAGACTTGAAACTTAGAACTTTTGAGTTAGGCCAGGAATGGTGTCTCATGCCTGTAATCCCAGCATGTTGGGAGGCCAAGGCAGGTAGATCAAGAGGTCAAGAGGTCAAGACCATCCTGGCCAACATAGTGAAACCCTCTCTCTACTAAAAATGCAAAAATTGGCTGGGTGTGGCGGCACATGCCTGCTATCCCAGCTACTTGGGAGGCTGAGGCAGGAGACTCGCATGACCCTGGAGGCAGAGTTTGTGGTGAGCCTCACACCACTGCACTCCAACCTGGGTGACAGAGTGAGACTCCATCTCAGAAAAAAAAAATAAAGAATTCAGTTAATGGTGAAGTGAGTTAAGATTTTTGGGGGTTAGGCCAGGTGTGGTGGCTCAAGCCTGTAATCCCAGCACTTTGGGAGGCTGAGACAGGCGGATCACGAGGTCAAGAGATCAAGACCATCCTGACCAACATGGTGAAACCCCGTCTCTACTAAAAAATACGAAAATTAGCTGGGCATGGTGTTGTGTGCCTGTAGTCCCAGCTACTCGGGAGGCTGAGGCAGGAGAATTCCTTGAACCCGGGAGGTGGAGGTTGCAGTGAGCCGAGATTGTGCCACTGCACTCCAGCCTGGCAGCTGGTGACAGAGTGAGATTCTGTCTCAAAAAAAAAAAAAAAAAAAGAAAAGATTTTTGGGGGTTATTGGCAGGAGACGATTGTGTTTGGCAGTGTGAGAAGGACATGAGATTTGGGGACGCGGGAGTGGAAAGATATGATTTGGGTATTTGTTCCCTACAGGCCTCGGGTTGAAATGTCATGCCATGTTGGAGGCAGAGCCCTTATGAATGGCCTGGTGCTGTCCTCATGGTAGTGACTGAATTCTCAAAGGCTTTGGTCGTTTAGAAGTGTGAGCCACTCTGCCCTTGCTCTCTCGGTCCTGCTCTCGCCACATAATATGCTGGCTTCCTCATCATATTTTACCGTGAGTTAAAGCTCCCTGAGGCCTCACTGGAACCTGAGCAGATGCTCGTGTCATGCTTTCTGTGGAGCCTGCAGAATCATGAGCCAATTAAAACTCTGTTTTTAATAAATTACTCAGTTTCTGATGTATTTCTTTATGGCAATGCTAAAGCAGCCTGGCACACCTATTTCAAAGGTTTGAAATATTCCTCATTCACTTTGGAAGAAAGACAAATACATGTATGAAGCATATAGTGCTCTTCAAATGGACATACCTTCCCGGTAATTTATCATCACAGCCCTGATAATATCAAATTGCAACTTCCTTTAATCATCTGCAGTGTCCCCAACACCGCATAATTACTTCTGCGTAAAAACATTCACATCCCTGCTTCTCCTGCTAGAGAAACCTTCCTCTTGACTCTACACAGTGAATCTCTGCTCATCCCTCAGACTTTGCCTCTGACATTCTCAGTTTCAAGAATGGAAACCTGTGCTGCCGAAATTCACATCCTCACCACTATTACAACTCACATCTTGTGTACCTATTTATCGGTGTTTCTTTTGCTCTAAAACTCCTTTGGTTCCAAAGCTCCGGAATCCTATTTTATTTTTAGGAGCCAGAAATTTTTCTTGAATTTAATATGTATTTAATGAATGTTTGTTGAACAAATACATAAATGGAAGTTAAGAATAGCTTCTGACATTTATCTCAGATACCTGCTCCAATCTATTTCATTACTTTTGTAGATAGTAATATATCTTCAGTGACACATTCAGAAAGTCACAGCACCAAATGTACAATATGCACATAATCGTGGACTGACATACATATCTAAGAAAAATGTGAAGCTTGAATTCAGGTTTTATGGGTTCAGTGGTTCCTCCTGAGGGCAGCTTGACTGTATTAGTACCCTGCAAAGACCCACCCATATGTGAAGGAAGAGATCAGAGTTCTTTGAGGTGTTCATAGAGAACCAAGAAATCTTTTATATATGTTTGTGTGACGTGTTTGTGATTTGGTATCTAGTGAGGGGTATGCAGAAAATGACATAGGTGGATGTTCTGAAGAAAAATGCAAAAAAACTATTTAGCATTGTCAACAGAAATTCTCTGAAGCCATGGATAATTAAAATTTGTCTAAAACATATTTGTATCTAAAACTTTATGGTATTCTCTACCACATAACAACATAATGATTTCCAAAAACAGGTTAATTTGCTTTAAATATGGCCTACATTAAAGAATGTACAAAGGATGTATATTCTGAATCAAAGGCTTAAGATATAAAGCTCTAAAAAACTTTTTGCTCAAAATTTATCAAAGAATTATTTATTGATTTCATATTATGTGTGAGAAACAATGGTTGGTTCTCAGGAAGCAGAAGAAGAGAGATGGAGAGAGGGAGAGCACAAATAACTTTCCTCTTATTCTACTTACATTTCATAATGGGGATGCAAAAAATATACACATATATAGAATATTATGCATTGCGCCAGGTGTAGTGGCTCACGCCTATAATCCAAACACTTTGGGAGGCTGAGGCAGGCAGATCACGAGGTCAAGAGATCAAGACCATCCTGGCCAACATGGTGAAACACCGTCTCTACTAAAAATACAAAAAGTAGCTTGGCACAATGGTGCGCACCTGTAGTCCCAGCTACTCAGGAGGCTGAGACAGTGGTTGCAGTGAGCCAAGATCATGCCACTGCACTCCAGCTTGGGTGACAGAGCGAGACTCCATCTCAAAAAAAAAAAAAAAAAAAAAGAGAGAGAATATTATGCATTAACTAGTATTGAACATGAAAATAAAGTAGGATTGTGGAGTTTTTGAACAGGAGGGGTTGCATTCTGTTCAAATACAGGATGCACAGGGAAGTGCTATTGGGCATGTTGACTTCTGATCCCAGAAGGAAGGAAGGAGTATGTGAGTTCTGAGGGTATGGAGATGAGGGGGCATCAGGGAGTGAACAGGAGCTGAGGTGGGACTGGTTTATAGTTCCTTGATCCTCAGTGAGGCCTGAGTGGCTTGAATACAGAAAATGAGGTAGAGATGAGTGACAGGATGAGGTACAGAGGTACTGTGAGCCTAAATTATTTATGGCATTGATGTCCATTGTCAGAATCCTATGAAGGAGATAAAAAATTATTAGAGGGCTTTGCACAGTCAGAGGAATAGCTCTGGCTAGCTGTAGTTCTTTCAAAGAATACCATAACTGTTAAATAGGTGACAAATTGGGTGTTGGGTACAGTCATATATGACTACATTAAAACTAAAAAGAATGGTTAAAAGTGCGGTGATAAGCAGTGAAACATCATCGTGGTTTGGACCAAGGAGAGTAGTGGAGGTAGTGAGAAGAGACTAGATCATGGATATATTTTGATGTTAGAACCATTAAAAGAAGATAATAAATTAGAATGTGGTTTTACAGAAAAACAGAAGCTAAGGAGGGCACCAAGTTTCTTGAATTAACACCTTCAAGCACCATTGACTGAGATGAGAAAGACCATAGGAGCTGCTGTTCAAGGATGCCTAGGCTGGAAATAGAAACATGGTCGTGACGACCTGGAGCAGGTGCTTGGAACCACGAAATCAGGTGGCAGCCTAAAGGGATTTGGGGTAGCTGGAAAGCAGATCTCCCAAGTGGGATTCCAGGGGGCTTAAGATGTTCGGAAGTCAGGAACGTGAGGAAGCACTGGTAGAGTGGTGGGAGACACAGGACCAGAGGCTGGAGGGAAACAGAGAGATAATGGCCACAAAGCCAAGTCTGGGTGCCCAGGAGGGAACTAGCGAACATCCTCATAGATCAAGAAGAATACACCCTGGCAGCAAACCTTGGGCTGGACAATGCGAGGTCCCTGGTGATTCGGGTGAACATCATTACAGTAGCCAAAAAGCTCAGTGGCTAAGATCGTAAAAAATGAAATCATAAATTACTGAGCTTATATTAATAGTTAGTTATTTGAATTGACAAAGTCCGTCATTTCTCTTCACCCCAGTTTTTATTATTCATCTCCAAAACGGGGGAAAATAATAATGTGTTTTGGGAATTATTTGAGAATATATATACAAAATTTTAGAATGGGACATGGTATACAAAAAAGCTCTCAATAAATGGCAGCTATTGTCGCATTGCCATCATAAAATAGCAGAAGTCCTTGGCCAAGATTATTATGAATGCAAGTCTCAAGTGAAGAGAATGCTGATAGGCCTCCCCATGAGACTCAATAGACCGGAGCATGAATCCAGATTCTAGAACATTAGTTTTTAAATTTTAGACATACTCCAGTAACATTTAAATCAGTGTTTACTATTTTAGTGAAAAGAGTAACTCACTCCTGTTAGTTTCCCATTCTTGCATTTTTTTTTAGCAGCAATTTTGCACAACCACTTCATATTCTCACAGAAACAAAACTCCCACTCCTCCATATCCACCCAGGGGACACATCAAGACTCTCTAATTTGGATCCAAATGTGTGCATTTCTCAAATTTGTTTAGTCAACAATAAAAGACGTATCCTTTGATAAATGTATACAATGTAACTTGTGCTTTTGATAAATGTGTTGATTTTTATATTTTGTTTTCCTGGAGTACATTTGAATAGAATATGCAATTTCTTTAAGAAAAAGAAACAATTTCTTAAAATATTTTTTCTGGATTTTATTCTGCAAAGAGAAAGTTAAATGTATTCTTTTTTCATAAACGAATCCTAAAATAAATGTCAAGACATTATTCAAAAATGATTTATATCTGATTTAATACATATTTATATAGGGTAATATGCTTTACATTAATAGCATTTTTATTTCATGGACCTTTTTTTTGCCGTGTTACAAATAAAATAGTGTAATTATAGAATTCAGTCTATAAAATTATAATTAAAATCTTTATTGGGTATTTTTTATTAAATTGATTCTGTGAATTTTCCTCTGACACTTCAAGTAATAATAAAGTATACCCAAAACAGACTCAATTTTAAGTTGCTAGTAGAGTGTCCAAAATAACATATTTATCTCTTTGAGAAATACATACCTACACACATAAAGACATACACACACATATTTAGAGCTAAAAAGAGATTATGCCAAATTGATCACATGTAATTGAAATGAAGATAAGAAGTAAGTACTTACTTAAAAATGTATTTGTCTTTTAACAGTTTAAAAAATGTTGCTTCCTTACTGTGATATCCACAAACTTGACTTTGTCTACTTTAATAGACAAAAATCATCGCTCAGAAAACCTAAAACATTGTTTCATTCTTATTTAGTTTTTGCATATGTGATTTTTATAGGCAGTCTTCACCATAAATTCGTTTTTCCAGAGTTCATAACGATCTTTATTTTATATTGTTACTAGAGTTATTAGCTTTATTAATTTTAAATTTTTATTCAATGACTACATACAAGCAGATATTAATAGTTCTAATAACTTGGTTTAAATAAAGGTATCTGAGGAAACTACCTTAGAATCTAAAAAAATTCAAAGTATATTTTTCATATAATAACAATTTGATTTTTTTTCACACATTCGATAAAACAAATAATGTTTGTATTCTCTGTAATGTTTTCATTGTATATAACATTTAATCAGCCTAATATCATTGAAATATTGGATTCTACCCTCTACACACACACACACACACACACACACACACACACACACACACACAGTCACACACACACACACACAACTTGATATAACTGTTCTACTACACTGGTATTCTGAAAGACATATTTAAATACTATAATATTATTATATAATTTTAATATTTAGGCTGATTTTTTAAATTTAAATTTTTGTTTTATTTATTTTTAAAATTTTTATTTCAATAGGTTTTGGTGTACAGGTGCTTTTTTGTTACCTGGACGAATTACGTAATAGTGATAAAATTCAAAATTTTATAACATTTTACACAACTAATCTCATTCATTTTATTTTAATCACATGCTCTAAAATCGTTCTCACACATAATAATGAGTCCTTTATTTAAAAAATTAAATAGCTGTAATAACACAAAACTATTTTATGGAGCTTAAGAAAATACTACACATTGCTTCTGTTTTGAATAAAGAGAAAATCTCATTAAGAATCTCACAATTTACTGCAAGATGAAATCAGCACTGACACCAGGTGTTGTTTTCTTTATGACTATCACTGATGACTGAGAAATAAATATACAGCCTCAATAGTTTCTTCCCACTTTAAAAATGACATAACAGTATATTAGAACATCATTGGGAGAAGAATGTTGCTCATCACCCCAACATGTAATACAGTGATTTCCAATTTCCATTGCTGCATATGCCTTTTCAGTTTCCATTTTTACATAGATCTAAGTACAACGCACTTCAACTGGGCATTTTTCTCTTTATAATCAATAGAAGAAGGACTTTGATCAACCAGGTTTGCTCTAATGCAAAATGTATGCACATTTACTTAATACAAGAGAGAAAAGCTCTACTCTAGCCCAAAACAAAACCTTAAACTATGCTTTGCCCAGTTTTTTTAAAATGTCCTACTCTACAAATTATTCTTCATTTTTATGCATTACGGGACATATTTTTCCATTTACCTAAATTTAATCATAGGTTTGAAAGAAAAATCATTGAAGAGCTTTCATCATTCTGTGTAGATAACTTGAAAAATTTTTTGATTTATTTTCATCAGTGTATATTTACACAGGAAGTCCTTGAGATGTAACCTAATAGCAACATGTAAATTTAAAAGGCTGGTATTATGTCATATTAGGTCTCTCAGCTTTTGACACCTTAATGGTCCTATGCCCCTGTGAACTATCAATAACAGTAATCCAACTGCACTGCTAATTCAAAGTGACTAGAATTATGTCATCTTACGCTGCAAAGTTTATGACATCAGTTTAAGAGGGGGGTGACCACCATTTCATTTAAAATGAAAAGCTTTCTATAAAAACTTAATTTACCAGGCTCTCTTGAAATTCACATTGAATCTCTTCACTTTTTGGTTCTTTGTATTCTTGCACATATTTTATTATCTAGTGATCTACTGGCTTCTCCAGGTTTTGTCTCCAAACTGACAACCAAAAAGAACAACTGCTCTCTTTGAAGAGTAACCCCCGGTGGTTACCATCTCTCTAATAGTTTCCCTAAGATGATCTTGATAAAAGAAGCTTGCTCTATTCTGTTTTGCCTTTTTTTCCTTAAAAAAATGCATTTTAGCCTCTACTTTATGCTAAGTACTTCAGACAACTAAGTAAGCAGCCCAAAGACACACAACTTATAAGTAGCTGAGTCACAGCCTGAAATGAGGTTCAAATGCTAGTTCTAATGCTATTTTCTCTTTACCAGATTTACAATAAAATAAATAAAAATAAGATACAAATGTAACACAATAATTTTCAAACTTCAGCTTTCAAACTCATTTTTAAAAATTAATATTAACGTAATAGATGAAAA
This sequence comes from Callimico goeldii, assembly GCA_963573925.1. Taxonomy (NCBI): domain Eukaryota; kingdom Metazoa; phylum Chordata; class Mammalia; order Primates; family Cebidae; genus Callimico; species Callimico goeldii. The sequence continues at coordinate 25,423 of CAUYOR010044275.1, forward strand.
GTAAAAATGTTTCAATGATACAGAATCTTACCTTTTGGTGATTTTTTTTAAAAATGTAACCTTACCATTAATCCAAAACTTTTACATTTTGTGACTTTCTTATTTGTTATTATTTATTTGCCAATATTTAAATGGCAAAAACCACACTTACTTTTGCATGGACTCATATGGAACACTCTTAAATACTATGGATACTAATCCGTTTTCTGACAGTTTGCTTTTGTTGTTGTTGTTGCTTTTTGCTCAAAATAAACCATATGGAAAATAATATTTTGCTCAGAATTTAAGAAAAAAATGTGATCTTGTTATATGAACTATACGAACTACACACATATCATTTTTATTTATAATTTATTTAACTATTGTTAGAGTAAAAAAAAAAAAGGTACATATTTCCAGTGATTTGCCAAGCTAAGAAAGCTGGAGTGCTTGTGGGTTGTTAAATACTATGCAAAGTGACAAACTCCCTACTCATCAATGTGCTCTGGAAAACTAATTGCCCCACTATTTAGATCTTGTCATTGAAGAGCATTTGATTAATTTCTTTCCTCTTTAAATAGTTGACCAGCACTTAATTATCTGAAAGGTATTACTAAGATGCAGAACCTAAATATATCCTGTGTAAATAAAGACATTCCAATAAAGCATAATTATTTATAGCCAGCAATTACCTAAGGCCAACACTCTTCCTATCCCAGCCAACCTCTGATATAATTTTTTTATCTTTTGCATAAGCAAATTGCAAGGGGTAGTCCCAGAGCAGCCATAATTTCACTTTTTTCACAAGGGCTGTATTGTCGTGTCGCTTTGCACCTAACTTTATTATGCCAATGTACCAGACTGGAAATACAATGATGGTGCTGAGAGAAGTTATATGTTTAGAATCCCTGGATTTGTGTGTATGTAAATTCTCAGACAAATGCCATATTGTATTCAATGCACTTAGGTCTTTTTTAGCTTAAAGATAAGTGTGTTTTGATCACTCTAATAAATACATTCATTTTACTACATGTGACAAAATTTAACAGGGTGTAAATTCTCAGCATATCATTACAGTATCACACATTACATATGTTGCTACAAGACATGGAGTAGAATTTTCGAGCTAAGACCCTACTATGTACAGGTGTCTTTCTACAAGTTCCTTAGATAGTGGCGCATGTAAGTACATCCTTTAAATTCAATTAGCAAAACTGCAAGGTGTGTACATGGCTCTTGAAAATCACTGCTTTCCCTTGACCTCCCTTTGCTTTTTAAGTACTGGAAGAAGCAAAAATGGCTTCCCCAAGATTCTTCCACAAAAACTGATTTCCAGGTAATCAGCTTACCTGGAAAATGGAGAAACAATGGGTTGAGAGGAGAATTAAATAAATTCACATATGCCCACAGCTTAGAAAAATGCCTCAGCCTACTTTGCATGTTATTTTGTTCATCGTATTATTTCTATCTTGGTGTTCGTAGGGTCATTACTGTTACGGTCATTATTAAAAAGCCAGTCGTTTTCATTCACCTAAATTGAGTCATAGTGAACAGTGAACAAGTGTCCAATGATCTACTTAATTCTGAAAGTAATTGAAAATTTTTTATCTAAGAATAAAACACAACTAATAGTATGGTGTCTTGGTTGAAAGTATTTGATGTGGTATCAGGAGAACTAGATTTGAAACGTGACTGGAGAACTAGATTTGAAACGTGACTGTCAAATATTGGCTGTGTAAACTTCTTAAAATTGTAAAAAATCTTGCAAAAATATTATGTGCTGTATCAGTTAGCTACTCCATGAAACAGAAAATGATAACCAGTTGCAGATGATTTTTGAGAGGACTGAATGAAGTAATATTTGCATGTTTTCTAACAGGGCAATCACTCATATGTGTGTAGTGACATGTATAAATATGCCTATAGACATTCAAATATGATAGATGACAGATAATACATATACATTAATTTATCTTATATTTTGTTATCTGTTACTACATACCACTTCCAGATATTATCATCAGTTTCCAGTTGAAAGTTAAAAGAGACACAATTTTTCATTGTATTATTTTTAAACAAATTTACAAATGTTATCAAATTTGTGACAGAATGACCATATTTAGTAATAAGTACAGCAATAATAATTTTGTAAGCCTACTATACTTCAGAACTATATTTTCCCATAGAAGAATATGAGTGTGGCTATCAAAATACATGTTATCTTTTAATATAGTGCTAATTCCATCTTGTTCTATTATTTGAAGGAAGCAGTGGAGGGATTATTTCTCCATCTTGTTTTATCACTTGATGGAAACAGTTGAAGAACTGTGTCTCTAGGGAAACTGGATCTCTTCCCTTCATGTTAGTGCTCTGTATGTTTTAATCACTCTAGTTTCATAATTTGAGTACTTGACTTTCACTTACCAAATAAAATATTTGGTAATCACTAAATTTTAATGAAAGCATATATCTGTGCCCAGACTATATAATGCAACCAAAAGTTTAAATCCTAGATAGTCGATCTCTAGGATAGTGTATCTACTTATATTTTTTACTGTGTGGATCTTAGGAAAAACTAATTCTATGTTAAATTTTGTGGTTAATGATCATATTCTTTTTTTTCTAATATCACATTCTTTAAAAAATTATGAATCTTATTTCTGCTAATATATATTTTTTAAAATAGGGCAGCATTTTCTCTGATTATTAATCTTGAAAATTCCTTCCCAATTCATTAAAAAATAAAACATTCCAAGGAATAGAACGGAAATAAAAGCAAACATTTTCTACCTACAGATCTGTTTCTTTATTTCCTGCCTAAGGTTTATTACGGCTGGTCTTCAGTTTATTATATATTATCTCTCTTTTTTTATATTCTCTCTTTTAATGACAATAAGGTAATGCTAGATTCAGCAAGTTTAAAACATTAAAGTGATCTTTTATATTGTCCTAATCTAATAATCTTAGAGTTGGTTTACGTGACATTTAATAATTGAAAATAATGCATAACACAAGTCAGTTTTTAGGGACAACAGTAAAGTATGTATTCCTGTGTAACAGAACCACAGATTTCAAAATTTTTGTGAATAAAAATGATATTCACAATATCTTTATTTGTATTTAATCTTATTACATATGCTAATTATAAAATGTTTAAACATTAGAGTAATTTATGAAGTAAATAATGGAAAATAACTCTTAATTCCCTGGTCCTTAGTTCATCCTCCAACCCAAAAGTAATAACTGGAAACACCTTCTCAGTTTCCTTTTATAACTTTTCATATTTAGGTAAAAATTGGAAGAGAGATAAAGACACACATTACTTTTGAAAACTAGGCAATGATCATATTTCTATGCATTGTTATTTCACTTAACAAGAGTTCAGAAACCCTTCAACAGAGATAGACCTCGTTCGTCTTAAAGAATGCATAGTATTCCATAACTTGAATGCACCCTAACATATATAGCCAGGCTTCCTTTTGATAGACATGTTTGGGTTTTAACTGTCACATGCCACTTGACCAAGGAATCTGCATACATTCCTCTTCTTGTGTGTGGATCTGAGCCAGGCCTCTCTAGAAACACAGCAGGAGGCAAGCTTTCAGTGTGGTACTTTCTTAGGAGGTAAAATCCCAGTGCACCACAAGTGAGACAAAAGAGAAACATCACAGAAGTTGGAAGAGCAAAGGCAAGACGTCACGGTACAAAGCCAGCCTTTGCTTTGCAGAGAGACATTCATTTAACCACGTGAACCTGCTCCATCACGCCGAGCAGAACCCCAGCCCTCAGAACGTGCCATCCGAGGACAACAAAGTGAGGACTGCATTGGCTGGTTTCCCTCTGCTTCAAGTGAATCAAAGTCTGTCCCACAGTCCCTGGTTGTATCAACTGGCCCTTTGGGCTGCAAACCATGGAGCCAGGTATCATGCACTGCAGGGATGGAGCCCCATTCAAATCCCCAGTGCTGAGAAGATTCAGGAACTCAGAAGATGCCACCGTGTCTGGTCTGGGTGTCAGAGCTGTGCTCACCCTAGGGAAGCTGGGAGAGTCAGCAGTGCCAGGAGGTGAGGCAGGTGCCGCAGCTCTGGCCTAGTCCATGGAGGAGGCAGTAGCCGGGGAGACAGGCGCAGCCGTGGTGAAGATCTGAGAAGGCACATACGTAGTGCAGGATTCAACACGTGTGAGTATTTCCATAGGATTTTGTTCTAATAAAGGAGCCGGGTGGTCCAGAGCTAGCATGTGGCTATTGTGGCAGCTCAGTGTCTTAGGAAATTTTAAGTCTCCATTCCAATGCCCTTCTTGTTTTCTTTCACAGAGTTAGGTTTTCCAAGGCTTCCAGCTATGTATATTGATATTAATGGCATTTCCAAAGCCCAACAGGTATTTCCACCTGAATACATTTATCTAACACCATGAGTTTTAGTACAGTGGCAATTCCCGCTGAGCCACATAAAGAAAGATGCATGTGAACGTAATCCAGTTGACCCAATGCCCGTGTATCTGTAAACAAATGGTCTCACCAAGCATCCAACACATTAGTGTTTTGTTTTTCTTATTTTTTATAAGGTAACGATAAAATGTTTTCATGAAACAATTGGAGAGCCACAGCATTAACAGAGATAGCAAACAACTCTTCTTTAGAAACTACATGCGAAAATGAAATATTAATGAATCTAGCAAAAGTCCCAAAGAGCAGCTCAATGCATAATTTCAGAGTTCACGTTATTGTATGGAAGCTTATTTTTCCCTCTTTTGAAAGTGTACCTTTAGATTGTACGTTTTTGAAAAGCTTTCCTGTAACATCAGAGGACAGGCATGTTCTGTGCTTGCCAGCAGGTCTCCAGTTGGTCATCGCTTGATGGATGACACCTGTCTTCCCTTGCCGTTCTGCTGGCTGTCTCTGGTTTTCATTTATTCACTAGCTCTGTGGTCTGGACCAAGCATAGGTCACAGCAGCACAGCCCCAGCATTTTGCAGAAACACAGCACACTCATCATTTGTAAAATCCTCTATGCTCCTGCAGACAATATTAATAACTAAACTTGCAATTTCCTTAATATGGGTCAGTCTCTGTTATCACTGCTTTAAATATATTAATTCATGTTATCCTGACAACAGTGTATTTAATCTTTAGCAAATGGATGCAAACTGAGGTGCTCCCTGCTAGCTTATGTGCCTTAAGTAAGACATAGAGACCATGGAGGTTGGAAGATGAAATTGACTCCCTTTCTCTCTGTTTTTGCAATACTGGCTGATATGGTTAGGCTTTGTATTCCCACCCAGATCTCATCTTAAATTTTAATCCCATCATGTCCACATGTCAAGGGAGAGACGAGGTGGAGGTAACTGCATCACGGGAGTGGTTCCCCATGCAGCTCTTGTGACAGCAAGTAAGTTCCCATGAGATCTCATGGTTTCCTAAGGGGCTCTTCCCATTTCGCTCGGCATTTCTTCCTGTGAAGGTGTCCTGCTTCCCCGTCACCTTCTGCCATGATTGTTATGTTTCCTGAGGCCTCCCCAGCCATGCTGAACTGTGAATCAATTAAACCACTTTCCTTTATAAATTATCCAGTCTTGGGCAGTTCTTTATAGTGGCATGAAAATGGACCAGTACATTGCCTCAAAAATCTCGAGAGTAGAATTCACCGTACGGCTTGCAAGGGACACAGACATAGAGACAGAGAAGAGCCTGGGGATGAAAGGATAATGAAAGACATGTCGCATGTTTACAATCCAGGGTTTACTTTTTGGGCTCAAACCTTGTGTGTTAACTTCTTTGACCTTTATGAAACAGTTGAAATTTGAACACTTACTGGATATTGCATCATACAGGAGTAGTCATTGTAAACACTTTGTGTGATGTCTAAACTTTGTAGCATGTTTTATTTCCATGTCTATTGAAGTATGACTGACAAAATTGTATATATTTAAGGTGTACAATGTGTGTTTTGATATGCATATATATAAACATTATAAAATGTGAGTATATATTGTAAACACAATGTATACATTGTAAAATGGTTACCACAAATTGTATACATGTATGGTGATGTTTTGATATATGTGTGTATTGTGAAATGGTTACCACAAATCACATATATTTAAGGTGTACAATGTGGTTTTTTTGATATATGTATACATTGTAATATGGGCAGCACAATCAAGTTATTTAACATGACATCTGATTTTATAAAATAATATGTAGGTCCTGATTCATTTAAAAATCGTAAGAGGCAACAGTTGATAACCAATATTTAATTATTGTGGTTTGGTGCTGGATATTTTGTAAAGGTGTGAAATTCACTCTGATCAAATTTCTTAAAAACTATCTAAAAAATACCCTTTTAAATTCACATTTGCAGATCCATTCCAAACAGTGATGTAGGTGTGCTTGATTTGTATGAACATGACATGCAGATCAGTGATAGAGGAGTGGCTCCAGAACACTCAGCAGGAAATCAAATAAGACTCTAGAATCTAACGCAGAGAATATTCCCTTCTTGAGAAAAAATTTGAGAGATTTTACTTCTTAACACTGGCCTTAGTGGCGCTGGAAATGCTTAAACTTACGTCACTATCTTAGCAGCATCTAAGAGCATATTATACTTCAAAGTTGCTGACAAGAAGCAATTCAACTTTTTTCAAGGCTAGAACTCTAATTAATCAATCAACCAATGTGTTCATTCCTCCATTCATCTTTCTATCTGTCCATTCAGTAAACACTTATTGATTATACAGTGGAGAACTCATCAAACTAAATCAATATTTGACTCCAAGGAGCTTGAAGTCTTGAAAAATATGCAGCACTATTGTTTAGAAAGTAGCACTGTGTTTGAAACTGGAATGAACGTAGAGGCTGGTTGTTATAAATTGTTTTATAAGTTACTCCATATAGAGGTGATTAGATGAATAATTTTTGAAGCACTATAGCTTTTAGAAAAGGCGACTAGAAAGAATAAAGGAAAGAAGGACGTATAGAAGGAGAAAAAGAAGCAGTAAACTATGTCAGGCTATAAATATGTGATCTCATTTGGAGTAAATAACCACTATGTGTGTTGTAATTGCATTATTACCTATCATCTCTCTATCTGTCATCTTTCTTTATCCTGAAACTTTAACATAGGTACTGCATCAGGCCTTGGTCTGTAATATTCCACAACTCAGTTACTGATAGATACCTCTGCCCTTTTCTAAACATATTTATACTTACATCATAACGTGTGAACCGGGAACATGTGTGATTAGTAAGATTAACCAAGCTACCATTTAATTGGCCATGGTTTTCATCAAATTACATGGGCTACTGCCTAAAAACATATTCTAAAATCTAACTATTTTATTTCTCAATTCGTTTATTTTAATTTACAATATTTACTAATACAAAAAAGAAAAGAAAGGGATGGTGAAGGAGATTTTTCTGTCAGATGGCATTTTTTTTTTTTTTTGAGACAGTGTCTCACTCTGACACCCAGGTGCAGTGGCACCATTTCGGCTCACTGAAACCTCTGCCTCCTGGGTTCAAGCAATTCTCCTGCCTTAACCTCCTGAGCAGCTGAGATTACACCACCACTCTTAGCTAGTTTTTATATTTGCAGTAGAAATGGGGTTTCACCATGTTGGCCAGGCTGGTCTCGAACTCCTGACCTTAGGTTATCCTCCCACCTTGGCCTCCCAAAGTGCTGGGATCAGATGGCATCTCATGTAGAATACCTGACAGTGAACTTACTTATTTTTTAATGATATGTGAGTTCTAAAACCTTAAGTTATATAGATATTTTATATATACAGAGAGAAATCGAGATAAATTTTTGTATATATTTTATATACATACACATACACAGACTTATTTGATTCTGGTTTATATAAATATCTAATATTAGAGTATGGTATATATATATATATATATATAGTATGCTATACATTATACTATATAGTGTATAGATATTTCCACAAGCTTTAGTTTTCATTTCATTTCTGTCTTTTCCTCCTTTCCGTTGCTTCTTTTCTTCCTTTCCTCCCTCTTTCTTCTCCTCCTCCTCCTCCTTCTTCTCTCTCTATCTTTCCCTCTCTCTCTCTTTCTCTCTTCTTCTCTTTTTTTGTAAGAAAATCTTCTCTGGTATTTGACTTGGAATTCAAAGTAAATACAGAAGCCTTCCTTCCCTCATGGTAAGGTAGTAAATGCTCTGCCTACAAATCTTGAAGGATTTGTGTTTCTTTCTCTACGTAGTAGTACTTTAAAAACTCATAATGAAAATAAGCATGAGAATTATACATGAACAAATGTTATACCCAAGTCCTCTGGTAATATACAAGCTCATTGATTCTCACTTTGAAAATACGGTATTATCTTGTAATCATATGTAACAGTTACTGGGTATTTTGGAATTGAAAAGTGACTTGTTTTCTTCTACCAAAGCCTTCATATCTCCAGAATACATTATTAAACAGGGGAGGGAGTTCTACCCTAAACTCGAATTAAAGAGCAAAGCCATTTTACATGTTTGGATGCAAAGCGTCTCACTTGAGCTACTCCATGAGCTGGAACTTTGGCATTTGTCTAGCGCCATCTACTGACCAACTCAAGCAGAAGCATAAATCTTGTCGTCATGATTCGAAGCTGATTTTGCCCTGTAAGCGTAGCTTAAGTTGTTTGCAATAGGATGTAATTGGAAAAAGAAGAAAAATTACAACAAATCTGAAGAAATTAATCCATTTTAAACCTAAGTAGAGCTAAGAAAGCAAGATAAATACTAACAAACATGTACGTAGGTATTCTCAAACAAGCAACCATAAATTCAGAGCACAGGGACCACTAAGATATAATGATTTATATAAACACACACACACACACACACACACACACACACACACACACACTCTCTAAAATCACTTATGAAAGCCATTTAATGAATATTTAGTTACTCAAAATAGTTTTTCATCCAAAATTTAAAGAATTTACTTCATTAATAAGAGATGCTATTTTTCACATTTTCTTATGAACATTATTTTTATTTTTATAGCATAGAGTAAAAAGTTAGAATTCTAGTAAGAAAAAACCTATCCATTCAATTCATTAGAAAAATAGCAGATAGTATGATAATTATAACAAAAAAGTACAGTAAATTCAGCTTGGTTTGAACAATGGCAAAATTAAGGAATACAAATGACTGCTGAGTCTATTTCCCTGCTGGGTAATGACATAAATCTACCTAAATCTGGAGGCCACTGCTGGAGCTCAGTCTTTCAGTAATCTGTTACTATGATACAATTTTACCCTCCATGACAATTCATACGCTGCTATCATTGCTTCTTTAAAAGAGAGTCATATTCATGGGCAACAGAATTACATTAAAATCTACAGAAAACAATTGTGGAAAAATTCATACCTCTCTGAAATACAGAACAAACTGTTAAAGGAGGACAAGTGGGCTGTTTATGTAAGATAGATCTTTACTTCATGCATACTAAGAACCATTTTTAAAACTGTACACTTAGTTACTGGAATTAGATTTCTTTTAGTAAGACTATGTGTAATCATTTAAGCAAATCAACACATTTCAACGCTTTCTCAGTGTTCACTGCACAAGGATGCTTATTAATAACATAGCTTTTTAAAATACACTTACCACACCAGTTCACAGTAGGTTGTTTAGGAAAAGCACAATGAAACCTATTGTATGCTAAGTGCTGTTATGTGTGTGTAGTCTGTTCCTGTGCTAATTTCTAGGACCACATCACGACCTCCTTCTTGTGCGCTGACGGCACTAGTTTGCATCTGGAGTCATTTCTCAGTTTTATGGGGTGGTATATTTTTCTTTCTCGGATCTAAGTTAGTTCAAGTAACAGAAGTTAAGAAGCGTTTCACAACAGTGTAGGTAACAGTAAGCAAATAGGCAAAGAACACATTAATTCAAAGAGATTCGCTTTCTCCTAATCCGTGCACACAAAAGTTGCCACACATTATGTAATTTTATGACAATTAAAAATATACAGTAAGTATAATACAAGGATAAAAGAGTTTCAAAGAAAGGAAAATAAAAGTCATCCTGCTTATTAGGAGATTAATTTTAACAGTTCTCTGTTTCAAATACACTACTTCCACTTACAAAGATTTAAGTTTTTCTTCTTATTGTGCTCTTATTTATGACAAATTTTTCAAAGGTGTATCTTTGACAATGGCCCCAGAATGACAGTGAAATGTAGCTGAATAAAACATGAACATAAATCTAAAGAGATGTACATGAGATCCCAATTTGTAGCCTGTATTTTGACTATTACAGGAAATTTAAGATTGACTGCATTTAAAAATGTTATATTAATGAGAGTTAAGATGAATTATATTATTTTACATTTCTGTTTATCATAAATAACTGCAGAAAAAAAGAGTAAGAGGAGCCATCCAATTATTTCCATATTCGCTTTGAAGAGGAAGACTGACTATGTGTTTGCACGTTAAAGGATATAGTGATGCCACTAAAAAGTACAGTTCTAGAGATTTGATGACTCAAATCTTTTGACTAAGAGTCTCATCTTCTTTGTCTTCAAGTAAAAATATTTAAACAACCAAATTGCTCTAACAACGTAAGATGAGGGAACATCATTAACAAGAAAATGTGTATCACATACAACTGGCAAAGGACCTTCCCAAACAGAGACGCGCTGAAATCCAAACACGTATGCGTGCCCACACCCATGACCCTGTTCAGAAATATGACCTATCAGCATTCCAACGCAACGTAACCACTGTTTATTCTCTGAGGTTAATAATCTCTGCAAAATGCTGCCATTGTCTGAGGATGAGACCCGTCATCCTCATCTTCTTGCACTCTAGCTTTCCTCAGAAGTGGAGTCTAGGAAAAGGACTTTAGAATGAGAAGTTTATTTTGGAGGTGGTTCTCCAAATCACTCGCAAGACAAGATGAAGTGAGAAAAGGAAAGAAAGGGCCGGGGGAGGGAAGGAAAGAAATGAATTAATGCTGCATTCCTGAGCAACTTAACACCATGGGAAGCAATTAGACCTCAGTTTTTGGAGAATTTGGAAAAATGTACACATAAGTCCTATCATTTGATGGGAGCCTAAACTATACCATTAAATACAGCTTCCATTTTGTAGAAAGCATTAGTATTATTATAAATGTCCCTGTGGGGTTTTTTAGAGGAAGGTAGCTAGAGGTAAGATAGTATAGAATCATCATCATTATTATTATTTAGAATCATTATTTCTTGTACAAGCCCACAAAGTCAAGAGAATACGAGATACAAAAAGACAGCATAATTTCTATCACCAGTTAGTGAAAGTGCTGTCAATGCTTTCAAAAGAAATTTCATTATGTGTGAAAGGCGTAGGGTCTTATATTCAGTATTTTACCCATTTTTAAAGTTGAAACAGCTCCCAGCAGTATCTTTTGTGTAGAAAAAAACCTTCGTAGTAAATTTGTGATTTACTTTAAGATGACAGTTGGTGTTTGTGCCTCCTCTGTGAAGCTGAAAACCAGTACAGAGGAGAAATCGTGAATGTGTCACCGAGCCTTGCAGGATGAGAAGGCAGAATCCAGGCAGAGCAAAGGCTGAAGATGCTCAGAGCGGAGAGGAGAGGACGCCAAGGTGAAGAGGACTTGCCAGGCCACAGTGAAGGGGAGGGAGAGGGCTGATGGGAGGAGAAGACGGCCGAGGGAGGAGGCAGGATATTGGGGCTTGAGAACGGAACTCAAGGGTTAAGGTAGTAAGCCTTCATATTGGAGACACTAAGTAAGGTTGATAAACAAAAACAAAGACACTGTGTTTTGAACAAACAAACAAAATACAGCAGCAGCTTTAAAAATACAGTACAGGAAGGAGAACAGGCGGGCAGAGAGACAGGCTGATGGCTGCAGCATCTCACGCACAGGGAAGAGGACATCGTCTCGAGGAGAGACGGCAGAAATGGAACAGGGAAGACAGTTTCAGTTTGTGTGTATCGGATGTGTTTGGCTGGACTTGGAAGCCTATTCTATTAGGATAGTGAGAGTGGAGAAGTAGTTATGAATAAACGGCATGGGTAACCGGCTGAACTTAGTGCAATGAACCGATATAAAGCAGAATTAGGAGGAACCTGGGGATTGGGAAGAGATTTTAGGAGCTACTTTGAAAAAGCAAATATGAATTTATAACATCTGGTGTGTGTCAGGGACAGAAATACATAACTGGTATTCCTTTGCAAGAAAACGAATACAATTTCTAGGGAGATTTTATAAAAGGAAGACGAAAACAAACGACTGTGTTTAGAGGATCAGCAACAGTTAACGAGTCAGAACAGGAAAGTGAGAAACTGGCCCAGGGAAACCAGGAGCATCAGGGCAGGAAAAGCACTGGGTACAAAGTGCATTTGGGAAGGGAGTGGGGTTTTCATAACGTTATAGAAACCAGATACCTGAAGTGACGGGGGACATGAACGCATTTAACCATGTGTGCATATCAACACATCATGTTGCATAAGATGAAAATACGCAATTTTTATTTGGCAAATGAAATCGATCGATCAGATTAGTCACAATGTTCTTAGAAGTCTGGTTTTTATCTCATTAACTTCCCAACCAGAACTCATTTCGTTGTTGTTGTTGTTGAGTTTCATTCCCTTTGGTGTAAAAGCAAGCAGTATTGTATCTGAACCATCCACCGGCTGATTTATTTTTGGCCTTAAAAATATTTTTGGCTTTAAAAGTAATCTCCTACCTTCCTGCTGAACTTATTAGTTTCAGCAGTTGTAATCTTATTATTTTGGTCTAGGAAATTCTGCCACTTTCTGCTGGAGGATATTATGATATGTTTCCCAGACGCGCAGTTGAATTTCTCTTTCAGGAGAGAGTTAAGGGAAGAACACAGTGCTATCACTTTTTGGAGATACGCATTCAGTGACCTGTTTCCTAAAAGATGGAGAAAAAGATGAAGTGGGCTTTGGGGAATCTCACACACCACACTGATTCCACTGCAAACTCATAGGTTGCAGCTAAGGTAGTCAAATTTACTTGTTTGAACACACAAACCGCTTGTTTGCTTCCAAAAGAGAGGACATCACAGTATCATAGGACCACTTAAAGATGTATGATGACTTGCTGACGGGGTCTGAGGAGAGGAATTTCCTGCGGTGGTGGGAAACCCACGGACTCTCTCCCATAGAACATCTCCCTTTAAATGCCACCTTTTCTTCACCTCCTCCTCTGAAATCCTCTTTGTTTATTTTTATTTTTATTTTTGAGACAAGAGTCTTGCTCTGTCCCCAGGCTGGTGTGCAGTGGCATGATCTTGGCTCACTGCAACCTCGGCCTTCTGGGTTCAAGCGATTCTCCTGCCCCAGTGTCCCAAGTAGCTAGGACTACACATGCATGTCACCATGTCCAGATAATTTTTGCATGTTTAGTAGAGACAGAGTTTCAACATGTTGGCTGGAATGGTCTTGGTCTCTTGACCTCATGATCTACCTGCCTCAGCCTCCCAAAGTGCTGGGATTACAGGCATGAGCCACCGTTGCCCAGCCTGAAATCCTCTTTATTAAATAAACACAACATTTTGTGTTTGCAAAGCTCAGGTTACCTCTGTTGGATTCAGATTTACTTAGTCTGAAGCATCCTGGTGAAACAATTGGAAGTGGAGAGAGAGAGGAACTGCTCTGCTGTGCCTGTGCTGCCCATTGAGTAATCTATAAATATCCCACGTGTACATGATGACTTGGAACAAACTTTTGCCCTCAGTATACGTATTTCTTTGTGCATTTTCTTCCTGCACTCAGAATTTAAGAAATGTTACATTCCTCATTTACTATCTCTGGACTTAGCAAATACCCATAATGGGCCAGGAGTCCATGTTCTAATTATTTCTGAAACCAGTAATGAAGCCTGTCCTTCCCACCTATCCAAATCCTCCCATTTTCCAGGGCTCAGTTCCCAACTCTTCTCCTAGAGGACACTGCCAGCTACTCCAACCCACATTGTTCTTCCCCTATTAATAGTATCACTGGTAATTAGAATCTAGATTTAATCATATTGCACTTTTAGTTTCTAGATTTAGCAGTTCCCTTTGTGTGCTACGTGGAAAATAAATTATACATAGGTCCATTATAGTACTTCTCACTGAGTTATCAATACGTGGTCTCTTTGGCTTCATTGCCACACTATGCCCTCTGCAAGGATAGTGACAATGCACTTTTGTTCTTTGAATATGTAGTAACTAATACACTATGGTTACTCAGTAACTATTTTGTAAGTAATTAAAAGGATATAGTTGAACAAATATACCTAGTCTATCTATCTATCTATCTATCTATCTATCTATCTATCTATCATCTACCTATCATCTATCTATCATCTACATCTACCATCTATCATCTATAAGTATCATCTATCTATCTTCTATCTATCAATCTATCTATCTATCTATCTATCTATCTATCTATCTATCTATCTATCTGTCTGTCTATCTATCTATCTATCATCCATCCATCTATCTTGTCTCTACATACAATAAACTCTTGCCTATAATCTTAGGCTCTTTCAGGTCAGAAAAAGGAAGTTTTTTTTTCTTTTAATCTCATTTAACCCTCAATATATTTTACAAGTTCAAATTTATTTAATAAATTCATGTTTAATTGATTTCTTAAATTTGGAAATTTGAACAGACGAGGCAAAGGTTTAAATATACAAAGAGTCTTTAAGGTCTTCTGTAACCTCAACCATTCCTGGATATTCTGAAAACGTCGTAGGCAGTAGTGGTTTCCTTTTCCTTTGGAGTTCACACTGCTGACATTGTAAAGCATTTTATTCACAAACTCTATGGAGTAAGATGATTTAGGGCCTATCACTAAGAGCCAAGATTCCACAATTCAAGCATGATTTTGTTTTGTTATTTTTCAACAACTTTTATGAGAGAGGAGAAAAATATCAATGCTGCACAATCTTGTGGGGCTTCTTTTGCAGTGAGAATCAACTTCTCACCCCTATAATCCCAGCACTTTGGGAGGCTGAGGCAGGCAGATCATGAGGTCAGGAGATCGAGACCATCCTGGCCAACATAGTAAAACCCTGTCTCTACTAAAAATACAAAAAAAAAAAAAAAGCTGAGTGTGGTGGTGCCTGCCTGTAATCCCCGCGACTTGGGAGGCTGAGGCAGGAAAATCACTTGAACCCGGGAGGCAGAGGTTGCAGTGAGCTGAGATTGTGCCACTGCACTCCAGCCTGGGTGACAGAGTGAGACTCCATCAGAGAGAGAGAGAGAGAGAGAGAGAGAGAGAGAGAGAATGAATAGGCATGGGCGTCAGTTAGACCTAGAATGAAATCTCAGCCCTTATTTGCAGTCTTGGGCAAGTAATCTCCTTGACTTTAATTTCTGTTTTCTTATTTAGAAAGTACAGATAATAAGTCCTCATCAAACCATAATATTTTGTGAAAGAAATTAGAGTATGCTGATAAGGTACTTGGAGTTACAAGAACTTGAAATTCCCGGCCTCCTTGGCTCTAGACCGTGGGGTGCACTGCATGGTGGCTGTCTCACACATACTGGACCAGCATCCTCCACGTGCCCTGAGGCTGGATGCTGCCCTTTCTTCTCCCCCCTCTCCAACCCACATGGCTGAACCGCACACAGTAGACAAACAGCCTCTCCTGACAAGTCGCCTGCTTCCCTGGCTTGAGCAATGGGGAGTACTGTTGGGAATTTGAAGAGAGATTGGGGAACGAGTCTGGAGATTTGTTGCTTTAGCTTCTTTTCTGTAGGGCTGTTAAAGGAAGACTTCCTCCCACACAGGTAATAGTTTCTGTCTGTGGCCTCTGCTGAGGCAACCCCACCTTCCCTTAGAACATTCAACACCAGGCACAGTGAAGGATGCAGTGACGTGTTCACCTATCTGCTGGGTTTCCCATGCTCTGTGTGTAACATTGTAGACTCTCTTCGAATTATTCCATTGGATGAGCTGTTTGTTTCCCTGGCAACCAGACTAAAACACCTTTATAATACAATAATTAACTTTTCTTTAAACTTGGAATGCCTTACACCAAACACTTCCTCCTTTTTTTTTTTTTCCAGAAACAAAGAGGGGAAATCTTTCTACTCTCCTTTGACTTGAATATTGACATTAAAACAATAAGGGAAGAAAAGAAAGGAATGGGAAAAAGATAGTCCTAGATGTCTTCACTAGACTACATCAAGAAAGCCATCGAGTGGGAGCCAGCGATATTAGCGCCAAACTAAACCTTGAAACTGACAAGACAGAAGAGAAAATTGATAATTAACTGAGAGCTCTTTTCCACAAAACACCAATAACTTCGTCGGTGTGCTATAGATTTCTTAAGAGCACTCTCAGGGAAAATTTGGAATCATATATAAGATTTTATAGTAAGGTAGAGAAGAAATTTAAGAATTCAGTATCACAATGGGGCACTGTCATTTTCCCTCATGTGAGAATGCCGGAGAACACCAGCAGAACATGACATTTACCAGAGAAACGTGGTTGATTTCTAACAAGGATCAGATAAAACAGAATGATGGAAGCTAATGGTGATAGAGAATAGAGTTAAAGGGACCGGGCGCGGTGACTCAAGCCTGTAATCCCAGCACTTTGGGAGGCCAAGGTGGGTGGATCATGAGGTCAAGAGATCGAGACCATCCTGGTCAACATGGTGAGACCCCGTCTCTATGAAAAATACAAAAAATTAGCTGGGCATGGTGGCACGTGCCTGTAATCCCAGCTACCCAGGAGGCTGAGGCAGGAGAATTCCCTGAACCCAGGAGGCGGAGGTTGTGGTGAGCCGAGATCGTGCCATTGCACTGCAGCCTAGGTAACAAGAGTGAAACTCCATCTCAAAAAAAAAAAAAAAAAGAAAATAGAGTTAAAGATAGATAGAGCTACAGATAAATAAATATATAATAATACCTCTATTTAGATATAATTATTAGATATACTTTACATATCATGAAATTTACCTTTTTAGATAATACACTTCCATGGTTTTCTATATATATTGAGATGCAAGATCATCACCACTGTCTCATTGTGGACATTTTTATCATCCCAAAAAGAAATACCCAGACCATTAGTAGTCAATTTCTTTTCTCTTCACCAACCAAATATTGACAACCACTAACATATTTTCCAAATCTAGACATTTGTCAATTCCAAGCATTTTGTATAGTAGAATCACATATTATTTTGTGACTGGCTTTCATTTAGCATGATGGTTCCAGGTTAATTCATGTTATAGCATGTATTAGTACTTTATACTTTTTATTACAGAATAATAACCAATTGTATGGCTACACCATATTTTGTGTATTCCTTCATTTGTTGATGGGCTGTGTGTGTGTGTTTCACATTTTGGCTGTTGTCAACAATGCTGCTATGAATATTCATGTACTGATTCTTGCATGGGGATTTATTTTAATTTCTCTTAGGTTTATAGCAGGGGTTGAAAATGCTGGGTCACATGGTAACTTTATGTCTAACATTCTGAGGAACTACCAGACTGTTTTCCAAAGACATTGCAACATTTCGCATTTCCACTAGCAGCCTATGAGCCTTCCAATTTCCTCCAGTCCTCTGCAATACCTGCAATATCTGTATTTTTGATAATAGACTTCATGGTCAATGTCAAATGGTGTCTCATTATTGTTTGGATTTGCATTTCCTTGATGACTAATGATATTGAACAAATATCCAGAAGGTTAACTGGCTACTTTACTGGAATCAATGTGTATTCACAGCTTTTGCTTCTTTTTAAAGTTTTGTTGCCTTTGTATTGTTCAACTGTAAGAACTACATGTGTATGTATGTACACAAATACACGTGTATATATATACATATATACATATTATTTGTTCTAGTTACAAGTCTCTTACCAGACACATGATTTGCCCCATTTATCCCCCATGCTGTGGGTTGTCTTTGTGTTTTCTTGACGGTTTCCTTTGATACACAAAGTTTTAAGTTCTTTGAAGTCCAATATCTGTATGTATTTTTATGTTGTTGGTGCTCGTGCTTTTGTTTTATCTGGAAAAAAAAATGCTTTCTCAACGCCCATAGAGATTCATCCCTGTGTTTTCTTGGAAAAGATTTCATAATTTTAGCTTTCATTTAGGTTCTTTTTGAGTTAATTTTTGTATATTGAGATGGATTGGGCTTCAACTTCATCACTTTGCATTTGAATATCTAGTTGTTCCAGCATATTTGTCGAAAAGTCTATTACTTTATTTGAATTCTCTTGGCAGTCACATTGAATAACAATTGCCCAGAAATATAAGGGTTTATTTTTAGACTGTAAGTTTCCTTCCTTGGATCAATAAGTCTATCCTTAAGTCACTGCAGCACTGTCTTATTGTGGTAGCTGTGGAATAAGATTTGAGTCGTGAGTTCTCTAACTTTATTCCCCCTTTTCAAGACTACCTTGGGTATTTGAGATCTCTTGAATTTCAACATAAATTTTAGGATCAACTTACTCATTTTTGCAAAAAAGATATAGCTATTGCATTTCTGCAGTTTAACTGAAGAAGATTGCTGTGACAATATTAATTTCATCCTAATATTTATTGAGGTCTTCTTTAATTCTTTTATTTTATTTTATTTTATTTATTTTTTTTGAGACGGAGTTTCACTCTTGTTACCCAGGATGGAGTGCAATGGCACGATCTCGGCTCACCACAACCTCCGCCTCCTGGGTTCAGGCAATTCTCCTGCCTCAGCCTCCTGAGTAGCTGGGATTACAGGCACGCATCACCATGCCTAACTAATTTTTTGTATTTTTAGTAGAGATGGGGTTTCACCATGTTGACCAGGATGGTCTCGATCTCTTGACCTTGTGATCCGCCCGCCTCGGCCTCCCAAAATGCTGGGATTACAGGCTCGAGCCACCGCGCCCAGCCTTCTTTAATTCTTTTAAACAATGTTTTGTTTTCAGAGTATGAATTTGACCTTCTTTGTTAAAAGTATTATTGCATTCTTTTAGAAGTCACTGTAAATTGAATTGCATTCTTAATTTAATTTGCAGAGTCTCATTTCAAGTATATAGAATTACAATTGATTTGTCTACTTTATCTGGTAACCTGCAAGCCTGCTAAATTTCGTTTATAGATATAATAGTTTTTTAATTGAATTTCTTAGCAGTTTCCATGTACAGGAGTGTATCATCAGAAGTTAGAGATAGTTTTACTTCTTTCTTTTTATTCTTTCATTTTCTTGCCTAATATGTTTTCTGAAACCTCTAGTACACTGTTGAGAAGAAGTAACAAGAAGGGACATCATTGCCTTGTTCCTGGTCTCAGGAGGAATGGGCTTGGTCTTTTAACATTAAGCATAATGTTATATGTGCATTTTCCATAAATATCCTTTATCAAGTTAAGAAACATCACTGTATTTCTAGTTTGTTAATTTTATTATGAGGAGGGGCTGGATTTTGTCAAATACTTTTTCTCATTATTGAGATGATTAGGTGGCTTTTGTCTTTTATCTTGTTGATACAGTATATCACATTAACAGATTTTCAGATGTTGAATCAATCTTTCTTAGTTAAATATAAAGTTATCTTTAATATTACAGATATAATGATATACTTATTATGTATTATAATATGTAGCAAATATATATAAATGAAACAATCTTTTCACTTTCCTGATGGTTTTCTTTCATGCACAAACTTTTGAGTTTTGATGAAGTTCAATTTATATATGTATTTTAATTTGTTGCTTGTTTTTGCTCTTATCTGAAAACGAAACAAAAAATCAACACTGCTTTCTCCATGGTCACGCCAATTTTTTCCTGTGTTTTCTTTGTAAGGATTTTATAATTTTAGCTCTTACATTTATGTTTGTGATCTTTTTTATGTTTATTTTCATTTTTAGCTTGAGACAGTGTCTCACTCTGTTATCCAGGTTGGATCTCAGCTCACTGCAACCTCTGCCTCCTGGGTTCAAACGATTCTCCTGCCTCAGCCTCCCGAGTAGCTTGAAGCACAGGCACTAGCCACCACTCCCAGCTAACTTTTTATTTTTATTAAAGACGAGGTTTCATCGTGTTGGCCAGGCTGGTCTCTAACTCTTGACTTCAAGCAATCCACCTACCTCAGCCTTCCACAATGCTGGAATTTCCGATCAATTTTGCATTAATTTTTGAGATGAACTGAGCTTTAACTTGGTCACTTTGCATTTTAATATCTAGTTGTTCCAGCACTATATACTTCATTTACTATATATGTGATAAATATGTATTCCTTATATTGTTTTGATGCTGGATTTTTCTTGCTAATGTTTTGTTGAGAAAATTTGCATCCATAGTCATAAAAAATATTGGTTCATAGATTTCCCTGTGATGTCTTTTTACTTTGCTGGGATCAGATTTATACAGACCTCATACAATGAGTTGGGAAGTGTTGTCTTCTTTTTCATTTTTTGGAAGTGTGGATAAATTTACATTAAGTCTTCTTTAATTGTTTCATATAATTCACCAGTAAAACTCTAATTCCTAGGATTCCCATTGTGAGTAGATATATTTATTTCTAAGCAAATCACAGTATATTTTACAGGTTCATTCAGGTTTTCTATTTCTTCCTGAGTCACTTTTGGTACTCCGTCTTTTGTCTAGGACTTTTAAAACCTTTTATTTATCTTATATCTTGTTATTCTTAAAATATTTTTATTTCTGTAAAATTGTTAAATGATCTCTTCTGTCATTTCAGATTTAAGTAACTTTTCTTTTTGCCTTAATTGGAAAATCTACTTCAGAGTTTTAAAACTATTTTGTTGATGTTAAATAACCAACTTTTGATTTCACTCATATTCTGTATTTTCTATGCTGAGCTCATATACATTTTTCCTCTTTCTTCCTTGTGTTAATGTTGATCATCCATTTCCAATGTGCTAGGTAGACGTTTAGGTTACTAACTGGAGATTTCTCTTCTTTTTTTTTTTTTTTTTTTTTTTTGAGACGGAGTTTCGCTCTTGTTACCCAGGCTGGAGGGCAATGGCGCGATCTCGGCTCACCGCAACCTCCGCCTCCTGAGTTCAGGCAATTCTCCTGCCTCAGCCTCCCGAGTAGCTGGGATTACAGGCACGCGCCACCAGGCCCAGCTAATTTTTTGTATCTTTAGTAGAGATGGGGTTTCACTGTTTTGACCAGAATGGTCTTGATCTCATGACCTCGTGATCCACCTGCCTCGGCCTCCCAAAGTGCTGGGATCACAGGCTCGAGCCATCTCTTCTTTTAAATATAGACATTTATAGCTATAAATATTCTAAGCCCAGTTTTAACTGCATTCCTTAAGCTCTAATATGTCCTGTCATTATATGCATTCATTGGGAAGTGTTTTGTAATTTTCATTGTGATTATTTTGCCTCACCGTTTATTTAGCTGTGTGCTGTTTAATTTCTATGCATTTATGAGGTTTCCTAGTTTCTACTATAGACTTTTAACTGAATTACAATATTAAAGAATGTATTTTGTAGGATTTCACTCCACTTAAATTTATCAGGGTTTATTTTGTGTTGTAAATAGAGTTTATCATGGAGAACATTTCATCTGTAAATGAGAACCCAGGTATATTAGATTCTTTTCACTTGGCTAGTTTTACAGATGTTTTTGATATGTGTGGATAATTCACAATGTTATTCAAGTCTTCTAGTTCCTTGTTACTCTTTACATAGTTTTTAATTTGTTAACAAAAGTGGGATATTGAAGTCACCGACTATTATTTTTATTTATTTCTGCTTTTCGATTCTATTGGTTTTGCTTTATTTATTTCAGGCTTTGTTGGTAGGTGTATATATATTTATATTTGCTATATTTTCCTGATAAGTTGGCAGTTTTATCATTTTTAAATGCCCCTCTTTGTTTCTAGTGATACTTTTTGTTTTAAAGTCTATTTTGAGCAGTATTAGTATAGCAAGTCTGACTTTTTCATGACTGATATTTGCATAATGTGTTAGTTTTCATTTGTTTACTTCAATATACATGTATTTTTTGTCTAAAGTGAGTCTCATATAGTCAATATATGGTGAAATTTCATATTTAAAATCCCATCTAACAACATGGGCCTACATGTCTCTCTCTCTCTCTCTCTTTTTTTTTGACCCATATAAGCCACTTCTAGGAATTTAGTCTGAAGATAAACCTTCAACAATGCAAAAATACATATGTACACTCTTGTAGTTATAAAATATTAGAAATAAGCTAAAGGTCATATAAAAAGAGTACATGAATAAATTATGATACACTGGTACATCCATATTTTACTCATAAAGTCATATAAAGGAAATAGAGATAAAATATGAAAAGAAAGAAAAGGAAGACATATTTAAGAACTGATAGAAAGTAATTTTCAGGATACGTTGTTAACTATACACACACGCTCTTCACATCAAGCCCCCGGAGGTAACCATTATTGTTAGACATCAATTTATTATTTTTCTATTTCCTTTTTTCACAAATGAGGAGATATATATATATTTTTTTTTCTCATTTCCTATCTTTCATTCATAACTGTCACCATGTTCCATATGATATACACATATATTATTTTGTTTGCATGCATATGTGTATGAACACACACTGAAGGATAAAAAGATAGATGAGAGAGAGAAAGAGAGGTGTGTATTTATGTGAGACACCTGTATCCTAACGCTATCTGCTAAGAAGGTCTACAGCAGTGACATCCCAATAGCAATAAGCAAATTGGTAAACAGATCTTGACCATAAATATCACTGACTAACAAAAGAAACCAGGGTTCCTTGCAGAAATGATTCATTCTATGGCTGGTGCAGGGAAAAAGTGCAGGTAAAACCTGGGATATGTTTTAAGGCTAAAAAATAAGAACATTCTCAAAAAATCACAGGATATGTCAAAAGACCTTTTGACAAGGGCCAACTTGAAGAAGCTTCCAATAGCCATCTGGGAGATTTTTCAGCAACAAAAAGAATGAAATAATAGCATAGATTTGTAACCCACACACTCACACAAATTAATAATTAAATGAGTTAATGAATGAGAAGAAGGGAAAATCTTACAACAGAATTGTAATTTCCAAGCATCAAAGAAATGATGGAAATAGAAAAACCACCATTTGGCAAACACAATGGCATTTCTTGTTTCAGGCAAGAAGCATTAATATGTGTTCAACCCGGTGACTGAAAGTTTGATGAAAAACGGGATATTTACAATGTCTGAAAGTATTGCTCGCCATATTTTCATTAATCACCAAAAGAACAAGTAACATTAAGGTGGAGAACATTGACAGTCATTCTGTAACCAAGTGTCAAAGCTGGCATCACTAGTAATGACTCTGAAAAATCACAAAATTAGTTCTATAATTGCCAAAAATCCATAGCCTAAATTAAATCATGAGGAAACATTAGAGAAACTCAAATTGAGGAGCATTTTATAAATCCAGTTTTCTACAAATGTGTTAACTTCTTGAAAGATAAGGAAGACTGAGAGACAAACAGATGCAGTGAGTGATCCTGGATCCTGGCTGCGAAAATTAGCCAAAATTTGAACACGCTTTGGAGATGAGATCATCTTTTATTAACATTATTTTCCTTGCTTAGATCCTTGTGATAAGTTTATCATTAGAGAAAGCTGCACGAAAGTTGACAACAATTCTTGTTATTTTTGAACTGTTTGTAAGTGCGAATTGTCAAAAAACAGAAAAAAAAATAATGACTGGCTTAAGGTTTTAATGGTAGCAATAAAAGTCTATAAATAAAAGGTTTTCTTTAAAGCTGGGAAGAAAAACAGTAAGTAAAAGTTATGAAAAGAAAAGAAAACTAGCCTTAATAGGCCTGTGGCTATTTTTGACACATTATGTTTTATGTATTCTTCCTAGCACACTAACAGTGAGGGCTTACTATTTTAAACTTGCTGTGCAAACCGCAGCCACTGGAATTGCTGGTGTTACTTCATATTTATTGATGATGAAACAGAGAATCAAAGTGTATAGCAATTTGTCCAGTGCACAGAGGCAGTTTTGGAATGTGGTCCTCTTTACTGCTAGAATGTATGACCTTTCTACTACATTATACCTATGAAACAGAAATATATGAGTTCAGGTATCTCAACTAATAATTAATATTTCATGAGCTTCCTGTAGTGAAAGGTAAAGTTGCTAAAACTACCTTCAATAAGTTTATAAGACAGAAACTAGTTCTAAGAAAGAAAACTACTTATTTTATGATAGCCTCTACAAAAATAATATTTTCCCCTTAAATTTGTTTTAAAGAAATAATTTCTAGTTATTTTAGTCAATATTTCATAAACATACTTGGTGTCAGCTTATGCTGGAAGAAGACTGCCTGAGGTGCAGGATACAGGAGAGTGAATTTGGTGAGAAAAGAGAAATGCAAACATCTATGAAGTAAGCTGAAAAGGAGAGAGAGCTGCCAGGCTCCTGTGGATTACAGAAGGGAGACACACACAGGAGAGATGGCACTTGGGCGTCCTGGGCAGGACTGGTGAGAGCGAGGCTCTGGCACCCTCCCCTGCTTTGGTTTTGTTTTGCATGTTATTAGGTGGGTGCAAAAGTAATGGCGATGTTTGCAATTGAAAGTCGTAGCAAAAAGCAAAATTACTTTTGCACCATCCTCATATACTCTGGTATAGAACGCTTTTGTCAACATCAAGATGCCTTAGTCACAGATCACACTGTGTCAGAAGAAACATGATTTCAGCCAAACCCCCAGAGCTCACAAGGAGGGAGCAGTGCCCCTGCAGAATGGCAAAGGCAGAGAATCGAAGGGAAGGTGTCGGTGTTGTCTGATTTCATAGTAAGAACACATGTTTTCAATCAAGACCTCTCCAAATAAATAGATATGTGGAAATGGCTCCATTCATTATATGGCCAAATTAATAGTTAATAGAATAATGGGCTATTTTCCAGCTTTGGAACTAGCAAAGCCTTCCTGAGAGCAGAGGTTGATGCCATCGTATGCACTCTGTCTCTTCAGTCAGTGAGATTTCTGAAAACGCATCTGGAAGTGAAACCTGTGACAGTTACATCTCACTGTGAAGAGGTAAAACTCTATGTCCAAATAATTGTACCAATCTCTACGTCCTTAGGTAACACAAGAATACTCTTACAAGCGAAGACACTAAGCTAACAATGTAACCTTACTTGAAAGATTGACGTGTATTGAAGTAAATGTGTTTGGTAGAGAGCATTTTATTCCTGGAATAACTTGACGTTTGATCAGGTGAGTACATTGAGCTTTCAGTCCTCTAATAGACACTACTGTTTGTGAACATAATTTAACTTTACAATGTTTTTCTCAATTTAAAGGGTCTGTAATTAAAATTATTAGACAATAGTGCATTATACTAAAAATATTATCTCTAGGCATCTTGTCTTGAAATTCCTAGCATCTTGCAATTTATTTTTCATCTCTTTTAGGAAATGTCTTAAGAACATAATCGGATGTTTTGCTGAAAGATGCTGAATCCAAATTTCTTGAAATTTAAAACACTATATATTTTTCCTAAGGGCTTATATCAATGTATACAAACCACTTTAACGAGATTTCAAATAAAATACCCAATTAATTATTTCCTAAAACTCCCTAGTTATTTCAGTCAAGCAATTATTTAGCAACCCATGTAGTCTAACTTAATTAAACGCATTTACATTATTTGTGTAGACTATACACTTTGTATTATCCATTGATTGTAAAAGGTGACATTCACTGTTTTAGATTCCATTTTAGCAAATAAACAGATGGTATGTCAACAACAACGAAAGAAAAAAGAAGATGGCCTTTAGAGACATAAATTCCAAAAGAGGTAGGACCAAAATAGCTTTTAAACACTGTGATGAGAGCACCACTAACACCACCATATGTAGAAATAAACATTCTCTGAGTCAGTAGAAGGTGCGGGAGGTAGGAAGAAATAGAACTTGCTATTTTCTTTCTGTCACAGATGTAAAAATTTTTTCATCTCTCACCTGCAATTCGAACGAAGTAGTTTCATTTAGACATAATTAAAACAACTTTCCAAGATTCTTTCAGGCATTAAAATGCATTGTCAATGAAATATTGCTCTTCTAAAATGATAATACCACCTGCGTGGGCAGGTGTCCCTTTATTTTAAAAATCAATCAATCACAAAGCCTGACGGCTCACACTTAGGTGATGAAGCCATACCCAGAGCGAGAAAAATGGTGTGAACAAGAGTGAGGGGGCCAAGAATCCTGGGTTTAAAGCCCTGTGTCCCGTGACCCTCTACAGCAAACGGAGACTATAAAAAAATAGATTCATATCTTTTCCTTATGTTTTACTAACTGAAAACTGTAAATATTTGCAAGGACACCAGGACTAATAAGGGTAGTAATGCTCGTACTAGTGTTCAGTATTGCCTAATTATGCTTTTAAAAATCAGTACAGAAATATATACAGAAGAAAGTAAAAGTAGTCTTTCTTTAGAAGTGAACACTTTTTAGTGTTTTCTTCTTCAGACTTGTTTTCTACGCATTTACATAGATTTTTTGTACATTGATATATTACTTTTAACGCTTTTACTTTCTGATTTGCATCTTATTTTTATTCTTGTATTATCTAATAAGAGCATATAAATCTACCTTGCAGGTGGGAACTGCTGTATGCTACTCCATTGGGTAAATACGTCTTAATTTATTTAACAGTATCCTTACTAAGAGGCATTAGACTGTTTTCCCTTTGGCTTTATAAAGTATTAATGAAGTGGATATATTTTACATTCCACCTGGTGCATTAATAAGAGCATATTGTGAAAGATTTTCAAGGAAAAAGCTTGCACAGTGCAGTACTATATCTGTGTTTGTAATTTGCATGGTTAATGTCAAACTGACTTCCAGGAGTGAGGGCTATGTCGATCACCCCCTCCATGGCTCATCACTGGATATCATTCCCCCTTCTAGTTTTTGTCAGTGTGATGTGTAAACATAGTACCTTTATACTGTTTTAATTTGCTTTTCTGTGATTTCCATCAGGTTTATTAACTCACTGAGAACATTGCATTGGTGTATGAATTTCTTCTTTTAATTGTCTAGTTGATATTTTCCTAGTGTTTCTAATTAATCTTTTTTCTTGAATTAGAAACTCTTTATATGGTCTGTACAGTAATTCATTGTTTTATGTTTTTTAGTATTTTTCTGTCCTTTGTCCTTAACTTTGTTTAACCATGTTTTTATTAATACTGATTTTTTTTCTTAATGTTTGTATTGACAAAGATATAGTTAAACATTTTTCTTTATGGCTTCGTTGTTTATATGTTGTCCTTAAAAGCTTCCCAGTTAATGTATCATAAAAATGCACATTTTAATTTACCCAAACACTTTGGATAATAATTTTATGGTTTCCTCTCTAACCCAGATGAGAATTGTTTTGTAAATGTGTGATGTATTTACATATATTACATTTTTCAGAATAAGATATGCTAATTTACCAATACTCTTTAGGAGAAGAGAAACTTTTTTTCCTAACTGGTTCAAATTGTCACGCATACCATAATTTAGACTCATGTTCACATAAAAGTCTACTTCTGGACAACTTATTTGGTTTCATTAATCTGTGTGTTGCTTTCAGAGCCAATGTCACGTTGTTTAAATCCCAATTTGTTTTTAGCAGATGTTGGTATCTGGAAAGGCAACATTTCGTTGTTCTCACCCTTTTTTCCCCAAACAGAAAAAAATCTATTTAACCAAAGGGGACAGGGAAATATATTTTTCTCAAAATATTGGTTTAAATGTTGTAAAATTTGTCTTTTTATTTATTTCGGTACAGATTTTCAAGAATGATTTCCACATCTGTTAAATATAGATAACTTT
This sequence comes from Callimico goeldii, assembly GCA_963573925.1. NCBI lineage: Eukaryota > Metazoa > Chordata > Mammalia > Primates > Cebidae > Callimico > Callimico goeldii. The sequence continues at coordinate 53,203 of CAUYOR010044275.1, forward strand.
AGATTTTTCTTTATTTTTGTTAAGTTGTAGTTTTGTAGAGAATAATGAATTTTAGCTAGCTTACCAAATGTCTTCATCTAAGACTATGCACTGTATCCTATGCATTTGAAAAATTATGTCTATTTTTAACAGTGAATAGTTTTTTGTATGTTATTAGCTCTTTCTATATATCTTATCAAATATGCCCAAAATTCATTCATTTATTTCAGAATTTGAAGAGTAGCTTTGATCTTTTACCTATGAAGCCTTTTGTTTGTTTTGCTTTTTACATTTTACTTAATTTATATATTTTTTTCATTTTTATTTGATTTTATACTAATTCACTGCTTGTAGATTCTTAAAAACTGTTAGGTAATTTACTTTTCATATTCTCTCTTTCACTCTTTCTCTCTCCATTTCTATATAATTTGCTCTAAGAGCTACATTGGCAAGGTTTTGTATGAAATAATATTCTATTCACTTGTTATCTTGTATCTGCAAATGGATTTTAATTTGTTTCACTCTTAAGTTATTCGAAAGATAGGTGTGGGGGGGGGGAATGAGTGTGTTTGTGTGCATGAGTATAAAGTCTTCTGACTTTTCATTTGATTTCCTCATGAACAGAGAACTTGATCTGTGCCAATCTGCTTTTGAATTTTATTAAGGTTCTCTATCTGACCTTAAATGTTATAGTTCCATGAGTTCTTGCCAAAAATACACATTTTCAAGGAAGTAGTCTTTGAAACCTCAGGACTCAAATAGCTGAGGTTCAGTCCTCAGCTTCCACGTTTCTACCACTTTTGGCAAGTTATTTAACCTCTCTTGGCCTGAGATTTTTCACTGATGAGAATATCTCATATCTGGTTTGTTTCTTTATAGTAAACATGCTGTAAATATGTTTCACTCTCAGGAACTGGTTACTAAAAGAGCTTTTAGTCAAAAATAAATTTGATTTACATTCACTTACGTTCAAAAAATAACTATGTTTAGAAGATTTAATAACAACATGATACTAAGCTAACCATGTACAACTAAGACAACCTGACCCATGCTCAGAGATTAAGAATGTCTGAGTCGGCCGGGCGCGGTGGCTCAAGCCTGTAATCCCAGCACTTTGGGAGGCCGAGGCGGGTGGATCACGAGGTCGAGAGATCGAGACCAACTTGGTCAACATGGTGAAACCCCGTCTCTAC
>CAUYOR010044277.1:0-18126 GCA_963573925.1 Callimico goeldii
CTCTACAGCCCAACAACTTTCTTTTCTTTTTTTTTTTCTATATATATATATATTGGGGGAGAGAGAGAGAGAGAGAGAGAGAGAGAGAGAGAGAGAGAGAGAGAGAGAGAGAGAGAGAGAGAGAGAGAGAGAGAGGGAGAGAGCGCTAAGGGGGAGTGCCACACACTTTTAAGCCATCAGGTCTTAAGAGAACTCTCAGAAATCCACCCCATGATCCAATCACCTCCCACCAGGCCTGTTTTTCAACTTGACTGAGATTTGGGCAGGGGCACAAATCCAAACCATATCACCTTCTTATGACTGACCTTCCCTTACTGTCTGGATGCCTATATAAGTCTATATTCTTGAAGTGCAGTAACTTCAAGAAGACATGCTTTGGCAAGATTATGCTATATCATTTTTTTTTTCTGATTAGATCCATTCCCTCTACATGCAGATTCAAATTTTTCTTCATATCAGGAAAACGTATTCTGGTACATTTTAAAATACATATTTTAAATTATATCTGTTTTCTTATTCAGAGATATCCAATTTGCATGTGTTAGGTTTCCTTTGTTCCACTAGGTAATGTTTTTATAATATTTTTTAATGAAGGCTGCATGAAAAAAGTTATATTGGAAAATGTTACTCTGATTATATTAGGCCAATATTTCCCACTACATAGGCCATGTTGCTTACTCATTAGTATCCAATCGCTTACCACTATCTTTAGGATACACCTGAAATTCTGAACAAAACTCAACATATTTTTTTCTTTGTCATCTGGCAGTCTTCTCCCAAAATGTTCGTATAAGCTCCACTGGACTTTAGTTATGCAAACGGAATATATTCTGGTGTTCTTTCTCCTTAGGAACTTCCCATGTACTATGAATTCAACCTTGAATGAGTGAAAGGGAGTAGTTTAGGAAAAGTAATCTGACAGTAGTGTGTCAATTGGCATGGGAGTTGTAAAAATTAGAGGTGAGGAAATCTGTTAGAAGAGTGTTAGAAATATGTGGACAATGTAATTAACAGCATAATAAAAGGAAACAATGAGAATAAAAAAAGAATGGACTAACAGCCAATGAAGAAGAAATATTAGTAGCCCCCAATTTTAAAAACTCAGCATGCTCTTCCCCACAAAACAAATTTAGTATTTTATATTTTTTGTTTGTATGTCTTTTTCCAAAGTTCACCAAGTTTCCCTAACCTGAAACAAAGGCATCCTGGATGCTCTTGTCTTTGTCACAATATATTCACCAATTTCTTTCAATTAAATTTTATAAATTTCTTTTCTTCTATTCCACTGCTGTGCCCTTAGTTAAGAAACATCAATTTCTTCCTTCTTATTTGACTGACACTCTCTTACTTAAGCACTTTATTATTCCTTCTTAGACTAAGGTAATAGCCATTTAAATTTACCAACCTTAGTTCTTATTTTTCCTCAAGTCTTCTTTCATATTGTTTTCTTTACAACTTCATAATACATAATTGTGATAACTTTACTCCTACCTAACTTTCTTTTGTGCCTTCTGATTGTATTTAAGAAAACATCCAAATTTGTTGCCATAGTTCACAAAGCCTATTTCTTGTAAACCATCTTGCTTATATCTCTTCCTTCAATTCTTGGCCCTCTATCTTTAACATGACGTAGTCCAACCAGGACTATGTGTGGTTGGGTAAACCCTTAACTATGTTATGAGTCTGATCTTTTTTTGTTGGTCTTTGAATATTTACATTTATACCTCAAACACGCTCTCTCCTGCTTAATTTTTAATTATAATTTTTATTTTGTGAAATTTAAAAGCACAGTATTCAAAAAAATAATATGGCAAACACCTTTGCACACTTCACACATAATTAACATTTCATCCTTTATTTAAATACTTTTAATAAATAAAGTCAAACATTGCAACTAAAGATGAGTCTCCATTTTACCCAGTCACATCCCAGCCCCAGGTCCTTCTCTGCTCCTTCCTTCCCCATTCGCATCACTCTTTCGTCATCATCCCTCCAGTCCTTTAAATGTGTGTGTGTAGCCAAGAGAATACATAGTATTGCTTTTTTGGAAAAAAGTATATACATGATGTTTAATTATATAAAACGTGAAATGTGCTTTATTAAATTGTTTTTGAGATTTACTGATGACATTCTATATCTTTAAGATTTTCATTTACTTTTTCTTTTTTAAAAAGCCCTCCATTTTAAGATCTGGGAGAGTGTATTTAGTTTCACATGGTTAATATCATTTTAGTAAGTGACATTAGTTGGCCATTTTGCCATCCCACCAGGATTTTATTAAAATAAACAAATTGCTCTTTTAAAAAGACTTTCCTTTGTCTCTATTCTGTCTTGGAAAAGTTAAAAAAAAAGGACTTCCCTTTGCCTCGGAAAAAGTACTCTAGGAACAATAGCTTATATCTTAAATCATCACCTGTACTTTGTTTCTTAAATCCTAACTTAACGTTTATTTTTTACTTAAAAGAAGATATAAAATCATGTAAACAAAATTAAAGTGAAACTCTCAGAGAGAGGAGAAAAATGTTAAATTTGATAGATAAATTCCCTTACTAGGCAATAATTTCTTATGTCCCTTTGTTTTGTCTTATGTAGTTGTGTTGCACCGAAGACTCATCTGTGTGTGTGTGAAGAAATAGCAATGGTTTATACAGAAGCCTACTTCTCTGTGAGCATGCATGCACACATACACAGTGAGTTTGTACATCATTTCAGCAGGAGGAAAAGCATGAGCTCGTCTTATCTAATTAAAAATTAAACTCCCTAAAGAAATATGCATAGTATTAAATTCTAGTTTTTCATAAGTGTAACGAAAATTAAGTAACTAAATTAGTATATATACTCTGGAGTTCATCTATCCATCAAAATAATTGTTTTTCTTCCCCTTTATTACTTTACTAATCAGTCTCTAGTAAGTAACTGATCTACCATCAGTGGAACATATGCTTGCAGTATTTTTTTTTTCCTACATTGAACTGATGGGATTTTATGTTAATTCAATGCCCCTCATTTAATCAAACCAATTAATATATTAATGTTGAAGGAAACTTTGGCAGATTCTGGGACTAGTATTATTTGTGATGACTTACAAGGCCATATAGGCAGTCATATGAATCCCTCTAAAGGATATAGAAGGGTCTTTCCATCTTCTGCTTCCATGCTAAGGGCTCTATTGTCAGAATCATAACTTCTATTTGTATGTTCTGCTGTCCCAAGATATCCGCCATTTGTTTGGTCAACATGGAGGTTAGGGGTGCCATGTTTATGGTTTTATAGCTCCTGCCCACAGGTTTTGTCCTATTTGTCCAGAGGTCTAGACTAGAATTTGTCACCCTCAGCCCTTGACATTTGGACTAAATAATACTTTGTTGTGTGTATGGTGGGGTGGCAACTCTCTGGTGCATTATGGAATATTTAGCAGAGTTTCTGACTTTCATTCAGTAGCTACCAGTAGCACACCCTCACTCCCAGTCATTATTAACAAAAGTGTCTGTGGACATTGCCAAATGACCACTGCAGGGGGTGGTCCCAAATAAGAACCACTCCCCTAGACAATACTACGATTGTCTACCATCACTATAATCAGTTTTACATGAATTGGGCAAAATTTATGTTTGTGTATACATTTAAGTCTGATCTTTGGGGCTGTGTTGGCTCCTATAAATTAGGCTGAATTTATATACAGAGGTGTATTATTTTATTTAATATTTTATTTGAGGCAAAAAAATGACAAATAGATTTTTCTATTTCTGAGTTTTGCTTCTGATAAGCAACTTTAAATACTTTTACATGTATATTTTGGTAAATTTCCCTTTGTATTTCTAAATTCAGAAGTGGATGCCATATGGGATAGAGCTATAAATATATGGCTTTGGTATATTGGAAACAGTACAGCAGTGAAGGCACAAATGTTAGAAGCTGAAAGGTTGGCATAAGATTATGCCAAGGAGTAATATATAATAAACTGTTGCCTGCCATACATTGGAAGACAGACAATGAGCTACATGAGATCTAGAAAATATTAATAATGTTTTATTTTCTTAATATTGTATATGGAGAAATTAGCCTACTTGTGAAGTTCTCTCTGCTTACAGCTTGCAATGTAGGTTGACTGAGAGTTGGGTAGTTTGGGATGTCAAATGTGAAAAGGAAACAAAGCCTACTGATTCTTTTTTACCAACTGAAGGAATCAGATTTCTCAGCCTGTGATAGATATAGCCCAAAGATCGTATGAGTGGTGTTGAATTCTCACCCAAGCCTGTTGTTTCACAGGAGAGGCAGATGGCACAGATCAGAGGCCAAAAAGTTAAGAGATCTGACTTACCCAGTTTATAAATTATATCTCGAGAGAGTATGATCTGTGCTTTCTTAAATATACAAGTTATAAAAAGCAAGGGGACTGAATTCCTATTGTGTTTTTGAGGCAATTAGATTACTAGAGAAACCACAAGCTTGGTAAAGAGAAGCTGTGATCAGGTCACCTCTAAAGGATCCCCAAGTTGCACAAGCAGAAAGAGAGCTATAAAAGCAATGCAGTCTCTAAGAGAGACCCAAGCTGTAATGCCAACTACAGTCAAGTAGCTGATAGGAAAGTCAAGGAATTTTCTCCACTGGTGGGGAATGGAGTTTCTTTCATTCCAACCATTATTTAAAACACATAAACTCCCTTGACTGGAATGAGAATTAGCAGATTAAACTTGGCTTTACTCATTAAACAGGCGACATAGGTTATCTTTTTCTTTGTTTTATTTTCTCTAATGAATATCCCTACTCTCTGCTGTGCTCTGTGCTCACTTTCATTATTAAAATTAGATTATGAAATCTTTGAATCTCTTTGATTTATAAAAACCATTGACATAATTGTTCCCTATTATTTTTATTTATTCTTTTTGAAATGGAGTCTCCCTCTGTTACCCAGGTTGGAGTGCAGTGACGTGATCTCAGTTCACTGCAATCTCCATTTTCTGGGTTCCTGTCCAGAAGAGTTTGGACAATTGCTGTGGAGTACCCTATTTTCCAAATGGGAGGTTTAATTTCTGTAACCTTATTTATACTTTACCCACTATAATGGTCATATTGTAGGCATATAATGGGATATCTTTTCTCTATGTTTTCCCAAAGAATTCTCTCATGGCCCACTCTAACTGGAAACATATGCAAAATGAAATTCTGGGAAATGTAGTTCAGTCTAGCCAATATGACAGATTACAAATTCACAGATCAAGGAAAGATGAAGCTGAGGTCTGTTATTCCTTGTGTGTTGGCTAATCTCTGTCATGCTCTGTGTTCCCAGATCAGTTTTCTGTCTTTCTTTACTTTTCTCTACAACACAAGAGGTTGACTTCTATTCGTTGGAGCAAGCAAACACCCCTCCATTCTAGCTTCTAGTTGGATTTGGTTGATGGGAAATGCTGGCCTGAGGAATGAGCAGGCAATGAGCAAGATGGGAGTAGTTATTTCACACTGTCTCTGACTGGCTAAGATTTCTGCAATTACTGCATTTCACAATGGTCACAAGTGCTGTCCAGAGACTCCTTTTCATGTCTCCAGTCCTTTCCTAGATCCCGAGGACACATTCCTTCTTGCTTTTTAGGCTTACAGTTGGTAATAATATCTCGCTCCTCTGGTCCCTGGGTGCTCACTTTTCATTATTGTACCCCTTAGTATGCTCTCACATATGTAAGTAGTCTCTTCAACAAATTATCTTTAATTAAACCCTTTATATTGTGTCAAGATTCTGTTTCCATTTTCCACTATTCATTTGTATTTACTTCTTTCATCTTTTATCAAGTTTTTGTAGGATGCGTAAATAAACTCATGGTTAACTGGAAACTATAGAAGTCTATTTTTTTTAATTTCCTAGTTCAAAAACGAAAATTTTATGGCAACTATAGATTTGAAACTTACAATGGATTTTTTTCCCTTTTAGTCAAATTAGGTGCTAATGAGGTTCGTCTATATTTTCACACAGATTCTGGTTGAACAGCTTTATTTTTACAAAGCCTCAAGCTACTGCTGCTGCTGCTGCTTAAGCATCCATGTTATTTGATAACTGCCTTACTAAATTTGCCACCTTAATTGATCATTCTCCTCCCACTGGACAGAAATTTTCGTTCTATCTACTATCATTCTCTATCATATTTTCTTATCTCTAAAACTTACTTTTATATATCTTTTTTTACCCCTGGAGAGCTCCTACTAATTGAATTCTCTCATGGTAGAAACCTTAAAATGCATCTTCCTATACTTCTGAATCTTTAGCAATTAGGTATTTAATTGTTGAATCAATGAATAAATAGGATGGAAGCCCATTTTTCAATTTTAGGCTCTTTTAGAAAGGATATCTATATTTTTGTCTTTGCTTCTTCCAGCATTTGGCAGATTATTTTTTTATTTATTAGGCCCTCCAGGAAGGTATGTTGGGTAAAGTAGAGGTCAGAGATCACACAGAAAAACATTAAATACAAGGAAATTGTAATACTTTCTCAAACTTTTCTGAAACAGCTCTCCCTCCATTACAGGTGGACTGTATTAAAGCTATTCTATTCTGGATTTCACTCTGATTCCCTTTTACTGTTCTCAAAAACAGCTTCCAAACTTTCTTTAGATTGTTACATGATCTGGGCAAATTGACCTCTACTTGATCATTTCCAAGGTGGATAGAATGATTTTGAGTAATTTGGACTTTTCAAAATGTTTCTTAAAAAGAGTATAAGGAATGAGGACAACTATTTGTAGCTTGAGTGGTAGTTGGCATTTTTTTTTCCACTTCACCAAATCTCCCATTTTCTTTCATTCCAACCATTATTGAAAACATTAAACTCCCCTAAGTTGAATGAGAATTAGTGGATTAAACTTGGCTTCACACACTAAATAGGCAATGTCTAGGTTATATTTTCCTTCATTTTTTCTCTAATGAATATACTTACTCTCTGCTGTGCTCTGTGTGTGTTCTTTTTCATTATTAAAATTAAGATTACAAGAATTTTTTAATCTCTTTGATTTCCAAAAATCACTGATGTAAGTGTTCCCCATTATTTTTATTTTTATTTTTTTTTGAGATGGGGTCTCACTCTGTCACCTAAGCTGGAAGGCAGTGGTGTGATCTCAGTTCACTGTAACCTCCCCCTCCCCGGGTTCAAGCAATTTTCTTGCTTCAGCCTCCTGAGTAGCTGGGATTACAGTAATGCACCACCATGTCCAGCTAATTTTGTATTTTTAGTACAGATGGGGTTTCTTCATGTTTACCAGGCTGGTCTCGAACTCCTGATCTCAGGTTCTCCATACTCCTTGGCCTTCCAAAGTGCTGGGATTACAGGCTTGAGCCACCATGCCCAGCACCCATTATTTTTAAATGAACAACAACACTTTTTGATAATAATGGTGTGAAGGAAATATAGAGGCAAAATAAAGCAAATACAGAAATTATTAACATAGATTAATAGCTACAATTTAAAAAGAGAGTTTGAGAAAACAGTTATTAACAATAGGTCAAAAATATCAGAGAGGTGATTCCTAAAGACATTAGGTTTCCTGTTACCAGAAAAGGTGAAGATGGATGTTAGAAAGGCATAATAAAAAAATTTTAATAGGGCAGGTAGTTGTCATTTCATGCATGTTTAATAAATGAAACTACTAAAGATGGAGGTAAAACACTCAATTGCAAAGAGTGTTGTTTATTGATTAAGAGTTGCATTAAAATATTTGCAGTTTAAATGGGGAAAGTCCACTTTAATATATGATTTGTTTCATAAGCATATGCATACTTTATCCTTTTTAATATGAAGCATATTGTTTTAAAAATTATTTAATTTTTCAATTATACTTTATATCTAATATTTAATTGGTGTTATATAGGTTCATGCTGCCTAAATTCAAACATATCCACCTTAAAATGATCAATATGGTAATTATATATACAGTTATGCTTATGTCCTAATGAGAGACATATTAATTGCTTATTACAGAGTGTCTTCATAAGATATCTCTGTAGAATACACAACATATAAATACACATGGACTTCTCTAGAGTTCAAATACAGGATCTCCTATGATCCAGACAGATGGTTACTATCCTTTGATTCTTAGGTCTGTTGGATAACTTTGAAATAAAACTGGAAGCACAGGCAGAGAAACCTTAGGAGAAGCAACTTCCAGATAGTCTAGTCAAACTCCTACAATTTTGATTGCTATTTATTTACTTATTATTTTACCAAGGTCTTATTAATTTGTTGTCACATTATTATAATATGTAAGATGAAGTGAAACTATTTATAACTACCTTAACGACCTTTCTGATGACTTCACAGGTGAAGTTGTTTGACCCATGAAAATTTGAAACATGAGGTCTCTCAGTTCATTCAGCATATGCCACTTAAGTGCCTAATTGTTCACCCAGCACCCAGATCTTGCCTCAGAAATAATTTTATTTATAGAGCCTCACTGCTTTGCTGCTTCCTTACTGTTATTTTGACTGTGGGAGCAAAAAAAAAATGGCAACAGGGAAATTGGGTCTGGCAAATATTACTGAACGAATAAACAGATATATATTCTGAATATGAGAAACATTCCTGAAATATTTCAAAATCTCATGTTTCAGAATTTCATGTACTCACATAAAATGTTCTGAATATTTATTTGATATGTACAACAGGTTAAATACTGTAAACCCTATTCTATTTTAGATTTACAGTCTAAAATAAACATTGACAAGAATGGGTTGTACAAAACACGTAAATTAATTACAGGTGTACATTCAAAGAACTATGGATCTGGAGAACACATTGCAACATCACACAGTTGATCTGCTACTAATAAAAAAACCTTTTCATTTGGTTAGCTGTGCTCTTTGGAGGGTTTCATTTATTTCTAATGTTTTAATAAAATTCTTGCCACCATTAATGTGCTTCTAGTTCAACTCTTGATTTTTCTCTAAAAGGCTTCTCAGCATAATCTTTCTCATTTAGGTTTGATTATGCATGTACTCATGTCATTAATATCAATAGTATAATTTATATCAGTCTTAGCTCCACCTCTACACTTTTCAGAGGATTTTTCAGAGAAAGAAAACCAATGAAACACACACACACACACACACACACACACACACACACACACACACATTCTACACATATCCCATTTATTTATTATAGCTTACACAATTATGGAAGTTGAGAGGTTGCTAGGATCTGCAGACAGCAAGCTGGAGACCCGTGAGAGACAGATAGAAATTCCAGTCTGAGTTCAAAGTCCTGAGAGCCAGGAGAGCTGGTGCCAGTCTCAGAGAATGGGAGAAAACTGATGTCCCAGTTCAACAATCATGCACAAAGATAGTGTGAATTCTCTCTTCCTTTATGTCTTTGTGTTAATTTGGACCTCAGTAAATGGGATCATATCACTCACATTAATAAGAGCAGATCTTCTTTACTCAGCCTACTGATTCAAATGCTGATCTCATCCAGAAACTCCTTCAAAGACACACCCTTTGAAATGTTTAACAAAATAGTTAGGCATCCTATGCCCCAGTTAAATTGACATAAAGTTAACCATCACATCACTCAAATTTATTACCTACTACACAGAAGCCTGACTCCTCTCTGATTAATCAGGTCTTCTAATGACCATTACAACATTGTGCCTTTGATTCTTTCCACCTGCCACAACCCTGGTATCATTTTCCTCAATTATCTGTATCCTAAGCATCTTTCCAGTACTGAACTAGTGTGTCTTCCTGGAGGCCTTCCATGCAATTCTGTCTTAGCTCCAAGAGTAGTCTTCCTCACAGTCAAGGACTTGATTCTCTTCTATTCTGAATTGTTTCTTTATTGGGACATCTACCTTAGAAAGATTGCAAACTTCTTGAGGATAATTAATTTAAGATACTTTTATATTACTTTTTCCATATCTTTGGTATTATTTAAAATACACAATTTTGAAGTCTAAATAACTAAAATATAAGGATGGATGTAACATTCATATAATTACTACATTATAGAATGTAAGATTCAGAAGAAAAGTTAGAGATGTTGGTACCTCTTTCCCTAAAATGATACAGAATATTCCTGGATGAAACACAGATGAATAATAAAAACAAAATATAGGGATTTTTACCTCCAGATATTTTTTCCTTCACTTGTCTATTTTCCACTAAGGTGAGTTAAACTGTGTAATATAACCCAGAAATATAAGTTTTGTTTTTCTTCATTCCTTGATTCTGTAGTCTGGAGTTTAGAGTAAGTACTAACTGGTCACACAAATACCTTTGTAAAAGAACTCACGGTGAGTCCTCAAAGGTTATGAGAGTTTCAAAACCAACCTCAAAAACTGAGAAGCCTTCCTGCTTTCAGGAATGAAGGCCATGAGGAGCCAATAAAGATACTAAAAAGAAGAGTAATAGTATATTTTAGCATGATTGTTACACTTAGAATATCTGAGGTCCATTTTGCAGGTAATAGAGTGTCCCAGTAAGAAAAGATCAGTGCTGAAACTCAAAAATAATAGAAAGGGGTGAATCAAACCAAACAGATATTGTTGCTGTTATTATTATTACTTTTGTTGTTTGAGACAAGGTCTTGCTCTATCACCCAGGCTGGAGTGCAATGGCATGATCATGGGTCACAGCAGCTTGACTTCCTTGGCTCAGGTGATTCTCCAGCCTCAGTCTCCCAAGTAGCTGGGTTACAGGTGTGTACCACCACACTGAGCTAATTAAAAAAAAATGTTTTTTGTAGTAACATGGTCTCACTATGTTGCCCAAGATGGTCTTAAACTCCTGGGCTCAAACAATCCACCTCCCTTAGCCTCCCCAAATGCTGGGATTACAGGCGTCAGTATAGCACTCAACTTCAAAGAGGTATTATTAAAAAAGAAGCAAGAGAATTTTTTACTAAATTCATTTTGAGGAAAAAGCACTAGAAGATAAATTATATGAATGCATTATTCCAATGATCAGATAAATATAATTTTTGGAATGATTATATAATACCATTGAAAGACAAAGTGACAGGTTTAATCTTGAGTGATCAACACAAAAAATATTATTTATTTTTTATTTTAAATTTACTGAGAGAGTATCTATTATACTGAACACATATTTTCTTCTAAACAATACAAATGCCTGATGAGCAAATGAAGAACTGTAATATGGATTAGTTAGCAGAAAGGTAAGTTGGAATGTCTACTCTATGTTTTATCTGAAATCAAGATGTTTAAACATTATATTCAGAAGGATTTATTGTAAATTCTTGACTAAACAGGTTAAAATACTGTCTAACCTTTTTTTTTAAGAAATTTTTATTTCCATAGGTTATTGAGGAACAGGTAGTGTTTGGTTGCATGAATAAAGGCTTTAGTGTTGATTTGATTTGTGAGATTTTGTTGCACCCATCACCTGAGCAGTATACTCTGCACCCTATTTGTAGTCTTTCATCCCTTACCCCCTTTTTTCCCTTTCCCTTGAGGCCCCAAAGTCCATTGTGTCATTCTTATGCCTTTGTATCCTCATAGCCTAGCTTCCACTTATGAGAGAGAACATATGATGTTTGATTTTCTATCTTCACTCAGTAAAATAGTCTCCAATCTCATCCAGGTCTCTGTGAATACCATTAATTCCCTCCTTTTTATGGCCAAGTAGTATTCCATCATATGTATATATTTATATATATCGTGTGTGTGTGTGTATATATATATATATGTGTGTGTGTGTGTGTGTGTGTGTGTGTGTATCACAGTTTAGATACTCATAGATTGATGGACATTTGAATTGGCTGCATGTTTTTGCAATTGTGAATTGTCCTGCTATAATCATGCATGTGCAAGGGTCTTTTTTGTATAATGACTTATTTTCCTCTGGGTAGATACCCAGTAATGGGATTTCTGAAATAAATGGTAGTTCTACTTTTAGTTATTTAAGGAATCTCCACAATGTTTTCCTTTGTGGTTGTACTAGTTTACAATCCCACCAGCAATGCAGAAGTGTTCCCTGTTCGCTGCATCCAGGCCAACATCTACTATCTTAAAATTTGTGTTATTATGGACATTATTGCAGGAGTAATGTGATACGGCACCTCAATACAAAGTGGGGAGAGGACACCCTATGCAACAAATGATGTGGGTATAATTGATGAGCCACACATAGGAGAATAAAACTGGATCCTTATCTCTCACCTTATACAAAAATCAACTCAAGATGGATCAAGGACTTAAATCTAAGACCTGAAACTATAAAAATTTTATAAGATAACTTCAGAAAAAACCCTTCTAGACATTTGCTTAGGCAAGGATTTCATGACAAAGAGTCCAAAAGCAAATGCAATAAAAACAAAGATAAATAGCTGGGACTTAATTAGAACTTTTGCATGGCAAAAGGAGCAGTCAACATAGTAAAAAGACAACCCTCAGAGTGGGAGAAAATCTTGACTATCTTTACATCTGATCAATGATTAATATACAGAATCTACAAGGAAATCAAATTAGCAAGAAAAAAAACAAACACTACCATCAAAAAGTGGACTAAAGACATGAATAAACAATTCTCAAAAGAAGATATGCAAATCGTCAACAAACATGGAAAAATGCTCAGCATCACTAATTATCAGAGAAATGAAAATCTAATCTACTTTTTACACGTATAATGAATGATTCATTTTCAGAGGGACAATTTGAGGGTGGTGATCTTTGGCAGGAAAATAATTTTACAGCAAATATACATGTTATTTGCAACAAAAATCAGTTTAAGACATATGTAGTATGTTTTATTGGTACGATGTAAGATTACTAAAAACAACTTTTTTTCTCTTGTGGCCCAGTCTAGAGTGCAGTGGTGCAATCTCAGCTCACTGCAACTTCCACTTCTGGGTCCAAGTGTTCTCTTGCCTCAGCCTCCTGAGTAGCTGGAATTGCAGATGTGTCACCTCATCAGGCTAACTTTTGTATTTTTAGTAGAAACTTGGCTTCACCATGTTGGCCTGGCTGGTCTCAAATCCCAGCCCTCAGGTGATCCACCTGCTTGGCCTCCCAAAGTGCTGCGATTACAGGTGTGAGCCACTGCACCAGGCCTAAAAACAAAATTTAAACTGCTAAAACATTTTCTTCTTCCATATTCATTAAAAGTAAGACCTTGCTTTATTTACATATTAGTAATTAACAATAACAATATACTTTTACATGGATGATTTGTATATAAACTTCTGCTCTCAAGTTTCTGTAAATGATTAAGATTTAAAGCCAATCTAAAATCAGTATTTAGAAGTGAAAGACTGACAGAGATCCTTCTCTTAACTCCACAAGTTCTGCTCTAACCCTAATTATAGATATAAAAGATACATTGATGGGCAAGTCAGAGGAACTGAAAATGTTTCTGTAATCATTTATTTTTTATTCAGGGAAGTAAAGCAAAAATTCTTCAATTCTCTGGAAAGGTGTGGAGTAGGATAATGATTGCCTATCCTATACTAAAAGAATTGTATCAAAATCTTTGCTTGATAATTTGCAATCAGGAGGACAAATATTTTTAATACTTGAGAAGTTTTAAATATTACAGGAAACAGTTAAAAATGAAATGGATGGCTATGTATTTTTTCTCTGAATTTTTCAACTATATAGAATACTTTCTATAAGTCTATTTTGATATGCCATAAAAATACATTAGAAGTCAAACTGACTTATAATGAAATCTCTGGATGTGCTCTGGGATGGATCCTTATTGATTATAGCATGACCTATTTAGAATTTAGCTTCACATGATACAATGGGAAATTTAGATTCAGATTTACCATTTGTATCCAATTTGAATAACTTTAACAACTTGATATGCCAATTTGGCAATAAACTTTTTATAGGGAATAAAATTATTATGTACCAGCTAAATTTCACATAACACTGGCTGTTATTGTTATTATGACAGTTATTTTAATCAAAAAATCTCCAATTATTATTAAGATATTATTGCCAATAAGTATAGATCTTATATGTATATTTAATTTTATTTATTTTTTTTAGACAAGGTCTGTCCTCATGTCCAGGCTGGAGTGCAGTGCTGTGATCACAGCTCACTGCAATCTTGAATTCCTGGGCTCAAGTAATTTTCTCACCTCAGCCTCCTGAGTAGCTAGGACTACAAGTGCACCTTAGCATGTCTGGCTAACTTTTTAATATTTTTTTCATGGGGGCTTGTTATGTTGTCTTGGCTTATGTATATTTTTAAAGAATCACTTAATAAGAGTTTTTAGAATTTAGAGAAACTTGTTTATATCTACATTTTGAGGGTTACTAAGCTACACCCATATAGTTAAAAAAAAAACTCATAATCTATTAACAATTGTGTTAATCAAAAGGCCACATACAAATAAGAATATTACATTTTCAGTCATGCTAAATATCTCTAACCAATTGTTAGAAACATTAAAATGTAACTTGGCTAGCATAAAAGCCAAATAAAGTAGAATATTAAAGTAATTCTGTTTGGAGTAATTTTTAAAGTGTCTTTTCACTTGGTAAAGTTTTACTTTCATCTTGAGGGTCCAGCTGAAAATTTTACTCCTCACTAATTTACTGTAGTATAGTAATTATGTTCTTTTAAATTCAATGTGTACTTCCTTATGCTCCCTTGTATAGTTTGAAATTTTTTCTTATAGTTTCTTTCCTGAACATATATCATTTCATGTTTATGTATTATTTTATTCATGAATATTTTTTAACTAATGAACTCTGCTTATCCTTGCTGCAAGGCAAAGCTCTAAGACTAGTCTAGCCAATGAAATGTGATAGCTGTCACTTACAGGTTAAGGAATTTAAGAACTGGTTAGGAAACTTCATGTTGTCTCTTCTCAGAGTCTAAGAGTGATGGAAATCATAGAAGCCTCATGTTGAGATGATTACCTCCTGGAGTGAAGGGGGCCTGGATTCCTGAGCCAGTGAATATTTGAGGACCCTCACTGATCCACACTGGATTTCCATGAGTGAGAAATAAACTTCTGATGTGTTACACCATCAGAAGTTGAGATTTGGGTTTTTTTTTCCTTCGTGGAGCCCACATACACATGTGTAGAACACTAGTTTCTGACTTTCTAATGTCCCAGTTTTCTATCTGCCATGCATAGTAACTGCTTAAAAGGTTTCAATTATAATGAATCATTTTTTAAAACTTTAGTATAAAATCACTATTAGAACAAAATGTCATACTTATTTGTTTAACTTGTAAACTGGATGCCAAGTTTACTGACACATTTATTCACTCATTCAATGAATGTTTGTTGACTGTTATTATGTGCCAAGAGCTGTCTCTTTGGGTCCTGGTAGTACAGCAATGAATAAAAAAAGGCTAAAAATAAATCTCTTCCTATGAATTTTAAATTCTGCTGTGAGAGACAATAAACCTTATAATGATGCCAAATATATATGCTAAAGAGAAAACATAAAGACAAGAAAAGTGGCAAAACAATATTGTTTACTTAAATTTTAGAGTGAGTGGCCAAAGAAGACCTCATTGAAAAAGTGACTTTTTAAATGAGGTCCTAATGAAGAGAAAAGAAACTAACCATCACACTGTGGGAAAAACTCCAGTGAGGAAGCAAAATGTGTAAACTTAGCAGCATATTTAAAACAGGTCTATTCTATAAAGGAAGCAGCAAGGAATTTGGTGACTGCAATTGTGTGAATGACGGAAAGTGTAGGAGCTGACACATTCAGACAGGTAATGGCTCCCAGATTATTTAGGGCCTGAAAAACATTTTAAGGACTGACTTTTATTCTGAGATGGAAGTCCATTGGAGAGTTTTGTCAGGGGAGTGACATGATACGGATTTGCTTTTAAAAGGATCACCATGGTGCTAAATGAGAATCTACTGAAAGATGGTATCACTGAAACAGGAAGACTTGTAGACATCTAACTGACATAATACTGGCAAGAGATACTGGCGGTTTAAACTAAGTTAGGGGTGATGAAGGTGAGATATAATAAAATTCTGAATATGTTTTGGAATTCAACACCATAGGATTTGTTATTAGGCTAGAAAGCGAGCTGAGAGAAAGCTCAGTCAAGAAAGACAACAAGATTTTTAACTGGAAGAGTGCAGTTGCCATTAACTAAGATGGGAAGGCAGTAGGAGGAAGAGTTTTAGGAGAATATCATGGATGCGTTTTAAATATGTTAAGCTTGAGGTAAAATTAAACAACTAAGTAAATATGTCAAAATTCTTGAGAATATGGGTTTATCATTCATGAGGAATCTAGGTAAAATATATACATTTACAAGTTGGCAGTATAAATATATGGTATTTGAAACTGTAAACTAGATGGCACTGTCAGTATAATGACTGAATAGAAGATGAGTTCAAGAACAGAGCCCCAGAACATTCCAAAATTTAGATATCAGAGACGGAGACTTTGAGGGGGAGTGGGAAAGAAATGGTAGTAGAAAATCTATATGGGTGTGATTTTTTTGGAAGCTACATTTAAAAACCAAATTTGAGGAGAGAATAATTATGTCAAATATTGTTAACTGATAAAATAGGAAGAAATCTGAGGAATGACTATAGGGTTTAGTAAAATGAAGGTCATTGCTTGCGATGGTTAATAGTGTTAACTTGATTGGATTAAAGGATACAAAGTATTGATCCTGGGTGTGTCTGGGAGAGTGTTGCCAAAAGAGATTGACGTTTGAGTCAATGGACTGGGAAAGGTAGACCCACTCTTACTTAATTGGGCACAATCTAATTAGCTGCCAATGTGGCCAGAATATAAGCAGGAAGAAAAATGTAAAAAAAAGAGACTAGCCTAACCTTTCAGCCTACACCTTTCTCCTGTGCTGGATGCTTCCTGCCCTCAAACATAGGACTTCAAGTTCTTCAGTTTTGGAGTTGGACTGGCTCTCCTAGCTTATCAGCCTGCAGACAGCCTATTGTGGGACCTTGTGATCATGTAAGTTAATACTTAATAAGCTCTCTTTTATACATACATACATAAAAGCATATAGATATATAAAGTATATACATATATGTATAAGGAAGAGTTATACTTAATAAATTATCCCTTGTGCATATATATACATGTATATACATATATCATATATACATGTGTATACATATATATGTATATGTGTATGTATATATATATAAAGCAGAGTTTACTAAGTATATTTATTAAGTATGTATATATACATATATACCTGTATATATGTATATGTATGTATAAGGAGAGTTTATTAAGTATATATGTATACATATAGACAGATACACACACATACACACACACACACATACACACATATATATATAGAGAGAGATATGGAATTTGGTAACTACAGCTGTGTGAATGAAGTAAAACTTAACTTAGTGGATTTAAGAGAGAACAGGACGAAAAAAAACAGAGAACTGAGGAACGATCCAAGATGGCCGATCGCTAACATCCCGGGATTGCAGCTCTCAGTGAAGGCACGGAGAACTAGAGCACACCACACTTTCAGACAAATTCTGGTTGCTCACGGAGCAGAAGATTCCCAGGGGAGAAGTCACACAGGTCGCCAGAGCGACTTTTGTGCCCAGCACAGAGGTTCCGCCGGCACCTCAGCGCGGGAGCTCTCGGAGCAGAGTAAACAGGGCTGGCTCCCCTTCTGACCAAGGTTTGGAGAACACACACGGCTCTCCAGCACAACTCTGGATGCTGGCGCAGCGGCTGTGATGGTACCTCGGCGCGGCAGCACTTGGCGCAGAGGAAACAAGACAGGTTCCCCTTCTGACCAAGGTTTGGAGCCCGGGAAGGCAGAGTCGCCTATTACGGACACAAGAAGGAAGCCAGACAGGAGAATCCTGGGCAGAAAATCACCATCAGTCTTAACGCCACTGTACTGGCCCTGGGAACTAACAACTTGGGCGTCCACTCAAGAGACCTAATCTGAAAGTTGGTAACTTCAAAGATGACAGAAGGATAAATTTACAATGACGGGAAGAAATCAGCATAAAAAAGCTAAGAATATTCAAAGTCAGAACGCCTCTCCCCCTAAAGATGATCACAGTTCCACATCAACAACAGAACAAGGCTTGATGGAGAACGAGCGCCTCCCGGTGTTAGAATCACGCTTCAGGGAATGGATAATAACAAACTTTGGTGAGTTAAAAGAACATGTTGTAGCCC
>CAUYOR010044278.1:0-29338 GCA_963573925.1 Callimico goeldii
AAAATTAGCTGGGCATGGTGGTGCGTGCCTGTAATCCCAGCTACTCAGGGGGCTGAGACAGGAGAATTGCCTGAACCCAGGAGGCGGAGGTTGCGGTGAGCCGAGATCGCGCCATTGCACTCCAGCCTGGGAAACAAGAGCGAAACTCCATCTAAAAAAAAAAAAAAAAAGAAAACAGAATGGGTAGTATTCAGTATATGATGTATGATGTTTGGGTGTACTAAACATCCAGCCTAACTTTTCCCTTTCCAAATCTTCATCTAAAGATTTGGAAATTTGAATACATTGCATCTAAAGTGTGTATGTGTGTTAGGTTATGTTATAAGATATATTTTTTCCTGTTACTGTCAAAAAAAAAAATCGGAAAGTCAGTGCTTTTATACCAGTTCACTTTTCTGATAATACTTCTAGTGGACAGGAGAGAGAGATTGGTGCCTAAATGAAACTTGAGTCTCAAAGGGCAGAAAAGGCATAGGATGGGTATTTCTACAGAAAAGAGCCTTTCCCTCAGTTGTTCCTACAGCACTAACACTGACTGGTGTTGCTCCTGTTATCTCTGCTTCTTCAAGCAAGAAAAAGAGCCATCTTTCCTTCTGTCCATTTTAGAGGGTATGGTTATTTTCAGTAAAAAGAGGGGTTAATCCATATCTTCCCAAGTGCTCAGGACTAAGATGTCTTTTCATCTGTAGTTCTGCCTAGAGTTGAATTCACTTTGTTTTACTAATAAAGTTAACCAGTGTGTGTAAGTCATGTTTCTACTGTCTTAAAAATGTTGCCTATGAAGATTTGGAAAGGGAAAAGTTAGGTTGGATTTTAGATAATTCACATTTTTTTCCCTTGGGTTGAGTATTGGGTGTTCCATGAGGATTAGGTGTTGGGAGATTCAATTTGTTCTAAGACTGAAGATTGACTCCACCTACTTACGTGGTTTAATCCTGAAAACTGGTTTGAGGAAATGAGACTCCTACTCAGTAGGCAACTAGCTAAAGACACCTAGCCAGAAGGTGGTAGAATTTAGGAGTTGAATAATGGTCCATCTAATGCTAAAATCTATATCTTTTGCACTGTATCACACAGAAGTAATTCTAAAATCTATACCCTTTCCACTGTATCACATAGAAGTGAAATTACATAATTTACATTACATATATGTCCTCCAGCAAATGAGGGCCAAGGCACATAGCCTGCAGGGTGGTGTGCGGTCATGTAGCTCTTCCTTAATTTCCTGTCCAGGTCTTCTCCTATGTTAGAATGCTTTGAGATATGTTGTCAGTGGGAGGGATTGGGGTATGAGGGTGTTAGGCTCCATCCAGATGCCTATTGCATCCCAAAAGTAACCCTTTTCTATATATAGTTCAATGAATTGTAGTAACAAAAAGGTTATGTGCTTTTAAAAGTTCTTTTTCTTTTCTTTTCTAGACTATGCCAGTTGCGATGGCTTTATTAAGAGATGTTCATAATCTTTGTCCTAAAGAAGTCTTAACGTTTATTTTAGACTTAATCAAGTACAATGACAACAGGAAAAATAAGGTGAGGTACTTTTATTTTTTTATCTTCTACAACCGTTTTCTTAGAAAGGCAAGGTAATTTTTGTTCATGAATATTATAAAACTACCCAGGGATATTTTGTTTCTAAGTAAGTATTTAGTCTATAAAAATCATCGTTGAGTTGATGGTACTTGAAATTTCTAGAGATAGAGGCATATAAACATGATTTATTAGAATAACCAGTGGATAAAAACAAGGATTAGTTTTTAAATGTTCTTCAAACCTCTTGTAGTGTGAAGAGTATAGTGCATCAGATTTGGGGGCGTCAGCTAAAACTTGGTCAAATCTGACAGCACAATTTTATTTATATTATTTTTTGTTCACCTAGTGATACCTAGAAAAGAATTCTCTGTTGGGATTAACTTGTTTGTTTATTCATTTTACCTTTTTCTTTTCTTTACCATTGTGTCTTTATTCATTTATTTAGCAAATAGCAATTGGATGTCATGCTTCAAAAATTATTTCATCTTACTTGTTATTAGTCCAACAGTCAGCAGATATTTTTAAGAATATATGCTATGCTAGACAGTGTCCCATGTTAACTGGAATAAAAAGATGGTTAGTGTCTTAATGAACTTTATTTTTTCATTAAACAGCTGCTCTATATTAGTCTAATTTTGCACCATCAAGGACACAACCTAATAGGGAAATCAGACAAGTAAACAGTTAACAGTCACGTGTGATAATTGCTACAGTGGAAGTATTTAGGATTGCCTAGGGGGATGCAAAGTATAGTCATCTCTCGATATTAATGGGGGGGGATTGGTTCGAGGACCCCTTCTTGGATACCAGAATCTACAAATGTTGAAATGCTTTATATAAATGGTATAATATTTGCATATAACCTGTTCACATTCTCTCATATACTTTTAATCATTTCTAGATTACTTATAATACTTAATACAATGTAAATGCCATATATACCATTGTTAATGTATTGTTTACTGAATAATGACAAGGAAGAAAGTCCATATACATGTTTAGTACAGACACAACCTTCCTTTTTCTTCCCTCAAATATTTTTGATCTGAGGTTGGTGGAATTCACAGATGCAGAATCCATGGATATGGAACCCACATGTACAGAGAGGGTCAGCTATAGTGTCTACTTTGAAGGACATAGCGGGAGATTGAGGGAAGTTTTATATAGAAGTAGTGACCCTCAAACTGAGTCACAAAGATGAATAGGATTTTCCCAGAATGTGAATAAGACCAGTCTAGGAATATCATTCTAGACAGAAGGAACAGCACATACAAAGACACAAGTAAGTGTTAGGATAAGTCAAATTGATGAAACTTTTAACAAAACATTACAACAGTTAAAAAAAAAGTCACAGGCATGTTTATTAAAAGATGACTATTTTTAATGATAATCAAAACAGTACTGCCTCTTTAAGTAACATTCAAATAATTTGAGCTTAAAGACGCCTTTAAAAATACGTTAATTTGTTTTCTTGCCATCTTTTAATACCCTAGACTTCATCTCTGATAGACTCTATGGTCATTGGTCTCTCCCAGAATAAGGCATATTAGAGACATGGGAGTCCAAGGTTATCTTTTAGTTGCCTTTGTCATGATAGTTCAACCATTTTTTTTTCTTGACTTATCTTAACCTTCACCTCTCAGGTTCAAGTGACTCTCCAGCCTCAGCCTCCCGAGTAGCTGGGATTATAGACATGCACTACCACGCCGGGCTAATTTTGTAGTTTTAGTAGAAACGGGCTTTCACCATGTTAGCCAGGCTGGTCTTGAACTCCTGATCTGAGTTCTTGAACTCAGTGATCTGTCTGCCTCGGCCTCCCAGAGTGCTGGGATTACAGGCGTGAGCCACCACGCTGGGCCAGTCCAACCTTTTTTAATGAGTAGTAAGCTCATTTATGCATACCAATTTTAGGAAGCATGTGCTTTCTATTCTTTCATTATTCTTTTGCTCAAATGGCTCAGATTTTCATGTAATTTAACACTAAATTAGAACTATAAAACAACTGGTAACTAAAACTAGTAACACTAAATTAAAATAAGTTATCTAGTGTTTTATTTCATTCAATACATAGATGGCTAAATAGTTTCCAGGGATATTTTATCTGATGAATGGTATAACTGGCTATATTTCTCATTGTTTCCCTTAAAAGTTCTTAATTTCAGGACCACATTAAAGTTTTTTCAGCAAGCAACCTTTGTTTCTTTTCTTTTTCTTTTTTTATTTTTTTGAGATGGAATCTTGCTCTGTCACCCAGGCTGGAGTGCCCTGGTGCGATCTTGGCTCACTGCAACCTCCACCTCCCGGGTTCAAGCGATTCTCCTGCCTCAGCCTCCCAAGTAGCTGGGACTACAGGCCCACGCCACCACACCCGACTAATTTTTGTATTTTTAGTAGAGATGAGGTTTCACCATATTGGCCAAGCTGGTCTCAAACTCCTGACCTCGTGATCTGCCCGCTTCAGACTCCCAAAGTGTTGGGATTATAGGTGTGACCCACTGCACCCAGCCAATACTAAGTTTTGATGATACTGAGATAAATAACTTATGATCTTTCCAGTTACTTAATCTATAGTGAAAGAAACATACAAAAGAACAATTTTTTTTTTTTTAAAGATGAGGTTTCACCATGTTGGTCAGGCCAGTCTTGAACTCCCGACCTCAGGTGATCCGCCCGCCTTGGCCTCCAAAGTGCTTGGATTACAGGCATGAGCCACCACGCCTGGCAAAGAACGATATTTTTAATGAGATAAGTATTATGACATTAGGTTAATTAACCTACTCAAGAAGTGCTTGGAAGGATTAACCCAAATTAAGGATGAGGAAGCCAGAAAAGGCTTCCTGAGAAAGGCTGAATCTAGAAAGAGCTGTAAGTTGATGAGGCGAAAGGAGATCAAAGAGGCCAGCTTACTTGAAGTCAGGAGTACGAGATCAGCCTGGCAAACATGGCGAAACCTCCTTCTACTAAAAATACAAAAAATTAGCCAGGCATTATGGCGCATGCCTATAATTCCAGCTACTCAGGAGGATGAGGCGGAAGAATTGCTTGAACCCAGGAAGGGGAGGTTGCAGTGAGCCGAGCTTGCACCATGGCACTCCATCCTGGGCGACAGAGCGAGAACCTGTCTCAAAAAAAGGAAAAAAGTGGCTACTTATGCTTGCTTTTATTTTTCATTTGCATAGTATCTTTTTCCATCGCTTTACTTTGAGTCTGTAGGTATCTTTTGTCATTAAGGGTGTCTCTTCTAGGCAATAGATGGTAGTGTCTTGTTTTTTATCCAACATTCCACTCTATATCTTTTGTTTTTTAGAGATGGAGTCTCACTCTGTCACCCAGGCTGGAGTGCAGTGGCGCAATCTCGGCTCATTGCAACCTCCGCCTCCCAGGTTCAAGCAATTCTCCTGCCTCAGCCTCTTGAGTAGCTAGGACTACAGGTGCATGCGGCCATGGCTAATTTTTTGTATTTTAGTAGAGATAGGGTTTCACTGTGTTGCCCAGGCTGGTCTCGAACTCCTGAGCTCAGGCAGTTTACCTGCCTTGGGCTCCCAAAGTGTTAGGATTACAGGCATCAGCCACCATGCCCACCCACTCTATATTTTTTAAGTGGAGCATTTAAGACATTTCTCTTCAAGGTTAATATTGAAATGTGAGGCTTTCTTCCTGTCAATAGTGTTGTAGATAGTTGCCCTGGAGACTTAATTGTGTAATTATAGGATCTGTGAACCCTCTGCTTGCATGTGCTTTTATGCTGGTGTCATCCTTTCATTTCTATGTTTTGAACTCCTTTGAGCATTTATTATAGGTCTGGTCTAGTGGTGATGGATTCCTTTTGATTTGCTTGTCAAAAATAAGGAGTTTTTCGATAGGTAGAGGAAGGAGAAAAGTGCCCTAGGAATAAGAACACAACATTTACAAAAGTACAAGATGCATGAGAATGCAGTGTGTTAAAGGAAGAGAAAAGTGACTAATGCACCTTCATGGTAAAGGGGTACAAAGCTGGAGGCAGTGGACTGGACGAGGCAAACCTCCAAGCCAGGAGTCTGTAAATGGCCTGCTTGATTGTGTATGGGAATCCTCAGGCAGTAACAGCTGAGTTGTGGCAGAACACGCAGGTGGTGGGAACCTCAGGGTTGATCACCGGCCTGTCAGCGCGGGCTCTCAGAAGGGCTCCAGCTGGCAGCCGAAACAGTTGGGTGGGAGCAGGGCAGCCGTGCCACTGTTCTTTGACTGAGAAGGGAGCTTGTCTGGGAAAGACTATATCATTTATTCATCATTTATGAAACTTGGTTTGGCAGGATATGGAATTCTTGGCTGACTTTTTTATTTTTATTTTAAAAGGTGAAAAATAGACCCCCAGTCTCTTCCAGCTTGTATGGTTTCTGCTGAGAAGTCTGCTGGGTTTTCTTTATAGGTGGTTTGACACTTCTCTCTAGCTGCCTTTAAGATTTGTTCTCTTATGTTGACCTTGGGTAGTCTGGCCACTGTATGCTTTTGTGAGGTTTGTCTTGTATAGTTATCTCCCAGTTATCTGCATTTTTTGTATCTGGGTATCTGTCTCTGTAGCGAGATGGGGGAAATTTTCCTGAATTATTTCTTCAAATATGCTTTCCAAACTTCTTGCTTTTTTTTTTTCTGCCTCAGGACTGCCTATAAGTTATAGGTTTGGTTGCTTTATGTACCCCATATTTCTTGAAGACTTTGTTCATTTAAAAAAAATTTCTTTCTCATTGGGTTAATTCAAAAGACCAGTCTTCAAGCTCTGAAATTATTTCTTCTGCTTGGTCGAGTATGTTGTTAAAACTTCGTGTTTTGAAATTCTTTAAGTGAATTTTTCATTTTGGAAAGTTCTGTTTGTTGCTTTTTAAAAAATACGACTGGTCTTTCCTGAATTGTTTTGTTTTGTTTTGTTTTTTGGTTTATTTGTGTTGGTTTTCAGCTTTCTCTTGTGTCTCATTGGGCTTCCTTACAATCCGTATTTTGAATTCTTTATGTTAGGATCCAGTGATACAAGAGCTAGTGTCACAACATTGTTTCTTCGTGGTGCTGGAATTGTGCTCATTCCTTCTCATCTTATTTACTTTCGATTGGATGGGATTCCCCCTCCCCTCCCACCTTGTGGATGTGATTATAAAGTATATTGGAAAGGGTCTTTTTTTGGCTGTGGTTTTATAGCCCTGTGTACTTCTGTTGTCAGGGTTTGTATTGGGTTGTGCAATTCAGCCTACAGGCCAGTAGGTGGTGCTTACAGTTAAGAGCCTCATCTTTGTTTACTGTGTGGTACTCTGTTTCAGCCCTGACGGGGGTGGCTGGTAGAGCTCCTAGTGAAATGCACTGAAGTCTCTGTGCAGGGGGCTGCACCAGCTCCAAGTCTTAGGCAGAAGCGTGATCTCTTTCCCTGTCACACTCCTGTACTGCGGCTCCTCACCCTCCGTGCAGATGCACACTGTCGTCTGTCTCTAGGCCACAGGGTAACTGAGAGCCGCAGAAGACACTTCTCTCCTGGTTCTCCACTGGAGTGGTTTCACGCCGGAACTCCTCACTCAGCCCAATACACACAGCTTTGTGGCTTGCCTGTCCTCCATTGTGATCATGCTGCTGCTTCAAGCAGAGAGGGGGAGGGGCCCCATCTTTTGGCACATGCTGGTGGGTGTCAGCTGTGGTAATGTCAGCTGGCTGGGTCAACGTGAGCTCAGACCCAATGGACCTGATAGACATTTACAGATCATTCTGCCCAACAACTGCAGAATATATATTTCTCATCTGCACGTGGAACAATCCCCCAAATTGACCATATGCTTGGCCGGAAAGCAAATCTCAGTATGTTAAAAAAAATCAAAATCGTAACAAGTATCTTCTCAGATCACAGTGGAATAAAACTAGAAATCAATACCAAGAGGAAAAATGAGGAGTTTTTCAATAGGTTTAGGAAGGAGAAAGGTGCCCTGGAGTTAAGAACACAACATTAACGAAAGTACCAGACGCATGAAAATGCAGTGTGTTAAAGGAAGAGAAAAGTGACTAATGCACCTTCATGGTAAAGGGGTACAAAGCTGGAGGCAGTGGACTGGACGAGGCAAACCCCCAAGCCAGGAGTCTGTCAGTGGCCTGCTCGATGGTGTATGGGAATCCTCAGACAGCAACAGCTGAGTTGTGGCAGAACAAGCAGGTGGTGGGAACTCCAGGGTTGATCATGGTCTGGTCAGCGTGGGCTCTCAGAAGGACTCCAGCTGGCAGCTGAAACAGTTGGGTGGGAGCAGGGCGGCCGTGCTGCTGTTCTTTCGCTGAGGAAGGCAGGCACCCTCCGCTGGAGCTTATGAAGACTGGCAACTGTGGGATGTGTGGCCCACTTGCTTGCTCTTCCCTCTTAGAGGAGTGGTGATGTATTTCACTGTCGGGACATGCAAACGTGCTCAGCCTCCCCCTCTCTGTGGTGACCTGTGATAGTGACAGCAGCTGCTTCTGCACTAGCCAAAGGGTAAGTTCCTGGCTTCTTGTGGCTGGGTTCTCACAACACAGGGCCACAGCCAAAATATACATGCAGGGTCAGGGCAGCTGCACTGTGGACCCAGAACTGGAGAAGGGGAACCTATTTAGCAAACAGTAGCTGAGGCAGACCATTGTTCTTCCTTCTGCAGTCTGCCTCCGCCTCTGTATTGTGGCTGCCATATCTGTCTTTGGGTTGTGCGAAAATGCTGGGCCTGCCTGCTCCTTCCCTGGTGGGGCAGTAGCAGCTGGCACCTGACTGCTCAAGGACCAGAGCCTGTGGGATTCCACGTAGACCCCAGCAGTGTCTCTACGCAGTCTCCAGGCAGCTCTGTGTATTAGACTGGAGGCGTGAGCGGCCAAGAGGGCTTGGCTCCCTTCAGCGAGGATTGTGAAAGTTCACAGTGGAAATGTGGAGCCCCAGGGATCTCTCACTCCCTCCTGCCCCACATTAGGAAGCTTCTTCCAGCTCCACACTTGACCTGGTTCAGCCGGCTGCCCGGCTTTGCTCTCCTCTGCTTTCCATGACTCCATTGCTTCTCTGATGAATTCCAGCCTGCCCTCTTAGATGATATGATTGAATTGTTCATTTTTACTTGCTACTTTGATTACTCTCTGTGAGAGAGGCATCCACTAGCTGCTTCTGATCAGCCAGCTTGAACCACAACCTCAGTGTTACTATTTTATATCACTATTTTTATTTCATTTGAGATACTTTTCCTCCACAAAGTTGTATTATAAGAACTGATGAGATTGGAAGCTAGTCTCGCTTGTCCCCCTGTTGACAGTGGCTCTGAGTTCTGTCTCATATGCATTAAATTTGTGGAGGCTTACTGAATCAGAAGATATGTGCAGGTGTGTGCACATATGTGTATGTGTATAAATCAGAAAGCATGTGTGACACTTTTTTTTAATGATTCTGAGAGCCCTTCTCTACCCTATTTGTAAACTTTTCCAGAAGAGGTTACTATATACCTGCATATATCATATATCTTCCATCAATCACTTTTTGTTGTTTTTTTTGAGACAGAGTCTTGCTCTGTTGCCCAGGCTGGAGTGCAGTGGTGTGATCTCGGCCGGCCCCCTGCAGCCTTTGCCCCCTGGGTTCAAGCGATTCTCCTGCCCCAGCCTCCCAAGTAGGTGGGGTTACAGGTACTCATACCACACTTAGCTAATTTTTGTATGTTTAGTGGAGAGAGGGCTTCACTATGTTGGCCAGGCTAGTCTCAGACTCCTGAACTCAAGTGTTCCACCCAGCTCAGCCTCCCAAAGTGCTGGGATTACAGGTGTGAGCCACCAAAGTCTTCACTGGTAAGCAAAACTTCCATAGACTATCCAGCCTTCCTCATGCCATAGCTTTATGATGTAAAATATTCATACCCTTTCATGTGTAACAGATTTTCTCAACCGTGGCACTTCCAGCATTTGGGGTTGGGTAATTCTTTGTTGCGGGGCTGTCCTATGCACAGCAGCATGTTCAGCAGTATCCCTGGCCTCTCCCCATTAAATGCTCCTAGCACCCCTTACCTCAGTTATGATATCCAGAAATCTCTCTAGACATTGCCAGAAAGTCTGAGGGGCAGAATTGTGTTGAGAACCACTGATGTGTGGGGATAATATTAAGAAACATAGAAATAGTTCATTACAACAGATTCCTAAATCGATAAGTAGGTTAGCTTAAAGTTATAAAAAAAAGAATTTTATTGTGAAGTTAAATTGAATTTAATATCATAGTTGTAGTGTATATCACCAAGCATGAGACTTGATTCTTCCTTTCAGTAGCTGTGATGATACCCGCATCGTCTTTTCTGTCTCAGTGTCCTAGTTCAGGCCTTTATTCCTTGCTGGACTCCTGAAAAAGCTGTGTCACCTTAAGCAAATTACTTAGTCTTCAGTGTCTTAGTTGCTTCGTCTTTTAAGAAAAAGGGTGTTAGTAATAGTACCTCTATCTCAAAGGATTTTTGTGGAGATTACATTAGATAATATATATAAAGCACTTAGAGAATTGCCTATGGTTATGTTGCCTATCATTAGCAGTTGCAGCATTATCCTCATTCCTAGCTTAATATCCCAATACTTTCCCTCTTAAAATATTTTTATAGTTAAACCAGAGTAATCTTTGTGATGGAGCTCACCTGAGTTTCCTTCCTTCTTAAAAAAATTCCCTCCTTAAAAACCTTCAAAGACTCTCCAGTGCTTATAAGCAAAATTATGCAGAGCATTCAAACACATTTTGGTCCCAGCCCACCCTCCAGCTTTGTACCCCTTTCTGTTTTGCTTGCAAATAAAATAGTTCTTGTCTTGAAGAAGTCATCTTGATCTCTGTGTCTCCAGAACACTTAACAAGTGCTAGATGCCTATATTCATTTAATTGTGCCTGTGTGTCACAGTCACTCTCTCCATCATCATCTGGCTACTGTTTGGGAAGTATTTAATTTATCTCCTTTAGTCAGAAAGCCCACAGAACGTACCACATCGTATAATAGCAAAAACACTACAGTGGAGATAAATTAGATTTAAATTTCCTCTCAGTAACCAGATATTTTATTTCCTTTGAGAACTGTTATACCTGACCTACTGCTTTCTGGATTTAAAAGACATATTGTTTAAATGATGTATTAATTAAAAACATTTTGGTAGAATTCTTTCCTTCCCAGTCTGCTGGTTTACCGTGGTCTTAATTTTAATGTTCCTTTTCCCCCTACACATGAATTTCTTTTACTTGAAGAAGTTAGAATTTAGAATGGTGGCAAATCACATTATATTCAAGTAGAAGAGGAAGATGTTTTATACATTATGTCAGTTCCCTTGTGGAGTGTTTATCTGATTCAATTCCTCTTTACTACTTTCTACTTTGTATAGTGATTTTACTTAAATTCTTTGAAATGTGCCTATTCCTGTGGTTGAAGGTGTTTGTCATCCCTTGTTTAACAAATAAAAGTAAGACACAGAAATTGAGAGTCTAAAATTACACAGGAAATGTAATCTGGGAACTGTGCTGTAAGGCCCTGCTACCCATTCGTGTGGTGATGTTTTTAGTATTACCATGTTACTTTACAGCATGCCATTATGCTTGCTGCCATTTATGATTTTGTGTGGCACACACTGGTAGATCATTACATTTTATACTTCATTATTGTTGTGGGACAACATAAGACTCATGTTTTCATTTTGAGAAGAAGGCTAATCAGTTTTTATAGTTAGATGCTGTAAATTAAGTAGTTTTATATGACTTGGTGCCTCAGAATACTAAGGATAGCATAAATGCAAATAATCACTATAACAAGTAACACTGATAATAACTAAGTTCTTGTGCGTTCCATGCCTTATGCCAAAACATAGATGATCTAATATCCTCACCAGACAACTGAATAAATACTTTTATTTATTATTATTTTTTGAGATGGAGTCTTGGTCTGTCACCCAGCCTGCAGTAGTGGTGCGATCTTGGCTTACTGCAGCCTCTGTCTCCTGGGTTTAAGCAATTCTCATGCCTCAGTCTCCTGAGTAGCTGGGACTACAGGCGCCCACTACCGCACCTGGCTAATTTTTGTATTTTTATTAGAGATGGGGTTTCAACATGTTGGGCAGGCTGGTCTCAAACTTCCAACCTCAAGTGATCCACCCATCTTGACCTCCCAAAGAGTTGGGATTACAGACATGAGCCACCACATCCAGCCTTAAATACTATTATTATCCCTGTTTTCATGTGAGAAGATTGAGGCTTATAAAAGTTACCAGAATGACCCAAAGTCACATGATTGTTCTCTGTGGCTCCAGTAAACAGAAGCTATAGAAATTAAAATTTTAATAATTACAGTGGTCTGAAAGCAAAACTTTATAGTTTTTTGCTTTATAGTATTTTTGGGGGTATTTTTTCTTTGGTGGTGTTTGTATGTGCCTTATTTTTTTTCCTGCCCCATATTTGAACATAAAAATGTTTAGGGACTCTGCGTTATGTGTGTTAATGTGAGCTTCTGTCTCCGCAGTAGAAGTCAAAAGGGGGCAGATATTCTTCTTCCCGTCCTTTGGCAGTTTGTATTAGCACAGAGTATTCTCAACAGAATTCATTTGCTTGCTCCATGTTCAGTTTCCCAGGCCAGCGCATCTGTTTGCTGAGTATTAATCAAGCCACATCCAGGTCACCTTTCAATAAATTGTTTCTATGAGAGTTGACTGGGATATAGATTAGGATTTTTTTTTCTTATGCCTTCCTTCTCTTGGCTTCTCTGGCTTGAACTCCTACACTAGGCTTCTAATTTCCTTATACCTCCCCTCCTATTTTCTGTCTTTTTTTGCTGAAAACTTTGGGATTTTTTTTTTCCATTTTATATTCCAGTTTAATTTTGATCCTTATTTCCTACATGTTTCTTTCTTTTTAAAATAATGTTATGCTAAAAAATAATAATGTTATACTATTGGAAGGCATACCTTAATTGATTATTTCTCAGACAATATTAATGATAGTTTAAAATTTTTTTTGTTCGTTACTGGTTTTCTTGTTCTTGCATTCTGTTTCTTCCACGTTGGTTTTTGTTTTTGTGTGTTTTTTTTTTCCTTTGTTCTGGTCTCTATTTTTTTATTTGTTGCTTCCTTCAAATATCTGGTGATCATTGCTTATATGTTAATATGTTAAAGTATAGCATCAAATTGGAAGCTGTGTTATAGCAAGATTTGTGGGCTGTGGTCTCCTTTTAGAAGTATATGGCTAGGTTACTGTAAGAGTACCTGACAAGTAGTAAGTATTTATTCAGTAAACTAATGTATCGATAATAATGAATCTCTTTTACTGTTTTCCAAAGTGACTGTATGCAGAGTGCAGTTGAATGTTTACCAGAGGACTTGCTTATGTTTTGGAATAAATTATATTTTATCTAATTATATGTATATTTTATTTTTTCAATTTTGACCAGAAGAGTTAATTTTGTTATCCTTTAATTATTCTTTGGCCTAGTTTTCAGATAACTATTATCGTGCAGAAATGATCGATGCCCTGGCCAACTCTGTTACGCCTGCAGTCAGTGTAAATAATGAAGTTAGAACTTTAGATAACTTAAATCCTGACGTGCGACTCATTCTTGAAGAAATCACCAGATTTTTGAATATGGAGAAACTTCTTCCGAGTTATAGACATACCATCACTGTCAGGTAATGATTAAATTCCTTACTTTAAAGTTATTTGTTCTTATTTCTAAATTTTTTCTCTCTCTAACTACATAATTTTTTAATTACTTGAGATTATATTGTATATGTAGTTTTTGTATTCTGTTTATATTGTAAATACTTTCTCATGTCATAAATTCTTCATAAGTATTGCTTTGATGTCTGCATATTCTTTTATTGGATATTGTATAAACACTCTCTATTGTTAGCCTTTTCTTAAGATGACTTTTCACTTTTTTTTTTTTTTTTGAGATGGAGTCTCTGACACCAGGCTGGAGTGCAGTGGCACGATCTTGGCTTGCTGCACCCTCCACCTCCCAGGTTGAAACAATTCTCCAGCCTCAGCCTCCCAAGTAGCTGGGATTACAGGCGTGTGCCACTATGCCTGGCTAATTTTTTGTATTTTAGTAGAGATGGGGTTTTCACCATGTTGGCCAGGCTGTTCTTGACCTTCTGACCTCGCGACCCACCTGCCTCAGCCTCCCAAAATGCTTGGATTACAGGCATAAGCCACCACGTCTGGCCTGACTTTTCATTTTACCAGCTTTACATGGCTATCAAGAAGTTCTGCCTGTTTAAGAGTTTGCTAAAAGTTGATTCAAATATGAACAGTTTTAACTTTCTAAATAGCAAATAAACTGTGTCACTAAAACATTTGGAAAAAATATTTATATTTTATGTTAAATGATTTTTTAAAAAACAAACTATTCTTGTTACAAGTATAATAACACTTGAAACTTTGAGTTTTGGAATTTGTTTTCTTTCTTTTTTTTTGAGACAGAGTTTCACTCTTGTTGCCCAGTCTGGAGTGATGTGGTGTGATCTCACTGTACCCTTCGCCTCCCAGGTTCAAGCGATTCTCCTGCCTCAGCCTCCCAAGTAGCTCGGATTATAGGCATATGTCACCATGCATTGCTAATTTTTGTATTTTTAGTAGAGACGGGGTTTCACCGTGTTAGTCTGGCTGGTCTTGAACTCCTGACCTCAGGTGATTGACCCGCCTTGGCCTCCCAAAGTGCTGGTATTACAGGTGTGAGCCACCATGCCTGGCCAGAATTTGTTTTCTTTTAACAGAATTTAGATGTTAATTTTGAATTTTTATCATAATTGCAAAATATTATAGTTATATGTTACTTAACAGGGATATGTTCTGAGAAATGAGTTGTTAGGCAATTTTATTGTTTATGCAATAGCCTCCTATACACCTAGTCTTTATGGTATAGCATATTGCTCTGTTGCTCTTAGGCTATAAAGCTGCACAGCATATTACTCTACTGAATACTGTAGGTAATTGATAGCACAATGGTAAGTACTTGGATATTTAAACACATTTTACCATATATGGTAAAAATATGATATAAAAGATAATAAATGGTAGCCCTGTATAGGACACTTACCATAACATAAATGGAGCTTACAGGCCTAGAAGTTGCTGTGGGTTTATCAGTGAGTGTGTAGTGAGTGATTGTGAAGGTGTCAGACATTATTATCATCCTCTATAGCAGATATAATAAATACTGTGGACTTAGACTACGCTAAATATATTAAAAATATTTTTTCTTCAGTGATAAATTAATCTCAGTTTACTAGATGACCACCATTCTGTATGCAGTTTATCATTGACTGAGATGTCTTTTATGTGGCACTCTTACAGAATCGAAGGTGGGTTAAAATCACCTCCGTTTTTAAATTTATTACCATAAAGGAATCTCTAATGCCTAGGAAACAAATTTAATTCATAATACTTCAGTGAAAGTAGTTAATATACGTATTTATTTTTTTCTCTAGTTGTTTGAGAGCAATACGGGTACTTCAGAAGAACGGACACGTGCCAAGTGATCCAGCTCTTTTTAAATCTTATGCTGAATATGGCCACTTTGTGGACATTAGGATAGCAGCTTTGGAAGCAGTTGTTGATTATACTAAAGGTAATACTTTAGAAATACATGCTCATATCATTTTAGAAAGAAATATTTCCTTTTTAAAGCCTGTCTTAGTTGGTGGGGCTTTCATTATATGTACAGTATAGATATTTTCATTTCAAATTCTTGACTCACTGATTTAGAAATCATCTTTGATAAATGTAGAATTCACATAAGAGTTAATAAATGAGGGAAAGGAATAAAATTATAGGTATCTTTGGCCTTTCCAAGAAGTCAGTGTTCATCCTGTAGCTTTAATTGGATGTTATTTTAGGAAACAGAAGACTTTTGGAAAATGTCTAAGAAGGATTCAATAAAATATCTCACACCTGTGTAAAAGTTTGTGTCTGTGAAAGTAGAGGACTAGACATAAACACAAACTTCAGTAGGGGCATTAGGCATGAATTTGGAAAAACATAAAGTCAAAGTATTGCTAAGAGAAGAATACATATATATTTTTTTAATTTAGAGGAGAAAGATGGAAGAGATGAAAATGTTAAAAAGTCACGAAGAATAGAGCAGGTAGAAGAAGACAAGTAATAATCCAAGAAATAACAGAATACCCTGGGAGGGTATAGATGCAGCAGACGTACAGTCATTTCTCATGAAATTTTGATTTTTAAGGCTAAAGGAAAATGTGTGTTTCTAGGACTGTCAGAACCAAATTATTGTACAAGGTAAAAGAATAGTGTGGCCTCTGAATTCTTTAGAATATGAGACATGAAAAGACAGTGAACAAATGGCTATGTAATTTTTAGGGAAAATTATGACCCAAGTTTTTCTACCTTGCCAAAGTTGTTGCTCATGTAGCCTTAGAGAATTAGAACAGCATCTCTTATGTAACATTCTTAAAAACATAACTCCCAAAGATAATTTTCAGCTGAACTGGATGTGAGTCAAAATAAAAACTCAAGACTGGTGAAAATGTGAAAGGAAAGAACTAGTGCTGAATAACTATGCCTGACAAATACTTAAGCTTAAATACTTGTTAAACTTGCTATAAAATTTAATGCATATCTCAAAAATAATTTTTAAAAAATAATATGCAAGTAGAGGGAACCTGTAAATATAATCTAAGTCTAAAATTCCAGATTCTGGCACTAAAATATGAGAGGATTAAAGAACTTAAAGTATGCTAAACTTTTGTCTGACTGTGGAAGGAGAGGAAGGGGTAAGAGAAATTCTGTAGTAGATACTAGTTCATTTTCAAGTTGGGGAAAGTATACTCAAGTCTTCATAATTTTTGGTAAATTTCTGTAGGAAAATTTGTTTACTGTCAGAAAATAAAGGAAGTGTATGTTCTTTTTTTTTGAGATGGAGTCCCGCTGTTACCCAGGAGGTTAAGCTGGAGTGCAGTGGTGTGACCTCGGCTCACTGCAACCTCCCCAACCTGGGTTCAAGCGATTCTCCTGCCTCAGCCTCCCGAGTACCCAGGTGCACCACACGCAGCTAATTTTTATATTTTTAGTGGATATGGGGTTTCACCATGTTGTCCAGGATGGTCTCGATCTCTTGACCTCTCGTGGTCTGCCCTTGACCTCTCGTGGTCTGCCCGTCTTGGCCCTGCAAAGTGCTGGAATTACAGGTGTGAACCACTGCACGCAGCCTATAATGTGTATATTCTTAAATGTTGACCTAACTTTGGAAAGGACTGTCATTTGTGCTTCCTTTTTATTGAAGGTTAAAATATCCTTTCCTCTTAGAAATAACAATGAAAACAGTGATTTGGTTATTAAGTGAATTTTTTGGCATGAAAAAGAAATGTAATCCTATACCCATCTCCGTTTCTGTTTTGACAAGTTTTAAAATCCACCAAATATGCCACTGTTGCCAGTCTTCTTTCCCTAGGTGTATGAATGGTGTTTAATGTCTCATAAATATGAGTTAGATGTTGTAAATTAGTACTACCTGAAATGAAATAGAATACTAGTAGGATTTTCAAAAGGATGCTAAACTTTAATACATATCATTTAATTGGGAAACATGAATCCATACTTCATTTTTGTTCATGTCTAAATGTAAAATGTAAACTATGACTTCAGACTTCATGTTTCGTTAAATTGTAAATTTAAATCTTGGTGCTCAAGTTAGAAAATGGAAGAAGTGAAAAGTATTGTGAGTAAAATTCTAAAGACAAAGTTTTTCAAATTACGAAGGCAAAACTTGTTTGAAAAGGTGAATGAAAATAGCTAATTAGTCATTTTATGTCAACTATATTCATAGCACTGTTTTTATAACTGCCTTTTATATTACGCTTGAAAAGTTAAGAACTTTCTTTAGTCTTAAATGGAAGAAACCACTTGGGCAAAAACAATTTACTATATAATATAGTTGAGATAGCATTGCATGCCAAACCTCTGTCATTTAGGCATTTAGAAAAACAATTGTATTTCAACAGATTTTGTCCAGTTAATCATCACTAATTTAGGGTTCTTAGTTACAATTTGCTTTATGTTATGTTTGTCATTGGTTTGCGCTTCAGTAAAAAATACGTTCTTGATGCAGCTTTAGGTCTTGGCGCTAATATGTAGCTTGATACTTAAAAAAGTTATAAAGTGGCCCACTGCATAAAAATGTAAGAGCTTGCCTATAACCTTCAACTCTCATTGAAAATTCAGCTAAAGCAGAGTCCTGAATATTAAATGTAAACTCCCTGCTTGTCACTCGTTATTCATTAATTTGTTATAATTAACAACAAATACATTTATTTTATTTTCAGTGGACAGAAGTTATGAAGAACTGCAATGGCTACTTAATATGATTCAGAATGACCCTGTACCCTATGTGAGGTTAGTTTATGTGCTATGATGGTATTATATTTTGTAAGTCCTATAGTGAATTGGATAATTTCAGATTACACTTTAAATACTTGTTCAAAATTTTTGAAAATATGGGAATATCTTTTGCATTTATTCATGTCCTTTTTAAATTTGATTTTCAAATTTAATCTGCCTTTGGAAAGACGTTTTCAAAATACATTGTTAATAAAGTGTATTCCTTGTAATTTTATATATGATTTCTATTGTAAGTTAAAGAAATCCTGTGTAACAGTTGATAATAAACATGAAGGATTCTTTATATATCCCAAATTATAAAACCTTTGGTATTGATTAGTTTCACCATTTTAAAAGTAATTAAGAGCAGTGTTTTGGGATATACCCATTTATTCCTTTCTATCATATATGAAGTGTCCATTTTTATTAGACTTGACATTTTTTAAACAGGTAATATAACATTAAAATTTTATGGGCTGGGTACTTTGGCTCTCACGCCTATAATTGCAGCACTTTGGAGACCCAGGTGGGAGGATCACTTTGAGGCCAGGAGTTTGAGACCACCATGGGCAACAAAGCAAGACCTTGTCTCTACAAAAAGTAGAAAAAAAAAAAATTAACTGGTCACAGTAGTGCATGCCTGGAGTCTCAGCTTGAGAGGCTGAGGTGGGAGAATTACTTGAACCCAGAAGTTCAAGGCTACAGTGATTTATGATCATGCCACTGCACACGGCACTCCAGCCTGGGCAACAGAGTAAGACTCCATCTTAAAAAAAGTTTTTTTTCAGCACTTTGGGAGACTGAGGCAGGTAGATCACTTGAGGTCAGGAGTTTGAGAGCAGCCTGGCCAACATGGTGAAACCCCATCTCTATTAAAAGTACAAAAATTAAGTGTGGTGGTGGGCGCCTGTAATCTCAGCTACTCAGGAGGCTGAAGCAGGAGAATTGCTTGAACCCAGAAGGCAGAGATTGCAGTGAGGCGAGATTACGCCACTGTGCTCCAGCCTGGGCCACAGAGCGAGACTCCGGAGTTTCACCATGTTGGCCAGGCTGGTCTAGAACTCCTGGCCTCAAGTTATCCACACCCTTGGGCCTCTCAAAGTGCTTGGATTACAAGTCTGAGCCACTGCACTTGGCCAAAAAAAAAAAAAATTATTAGCAGGCCTTACTTGGCATTTAGAGTAATTTGAGTGACTCGGAAAGCAGTCAGACAGATTAAAAACATAACAACTTAAAATGCTCTGAAGAACAAACTTACTCACATTTTAAAATACGTTATTTACCTATAATACTTATTGGCTCTTACAAATAGTATGAGGCTTGAAGGATAGGAATTGTGTTTACATATAAAGATGAAAATATGAATTTGAAATATCCATAAAGATTTATATCCCTGTTTATATTACCTATCTGTAAATTGCACTCTATAATTACATTTTGCTTGTATTCTCATAACCCTCTGTAGTCTTATTTTACACAGTCTTAAATTTCAAAGCACAAGAAGATGTTAACAGAATCTACATCTTTTAGTTTTATAGACATTAAATTGTCGCCTAAAGGGGTTAAATTATTTACACCTACAATCTAGCAGTTTCACTTTTCCCATCTCCTTCTCAATTACAAATCCAATTTGATGTCTTACTACCATCAATTAAATGTAAAAATTTTCCCAATTCACCTTCTTTAAAGTTTTGCTAACTTCCACAAGAATTACAACTCAATTTCTTTCTTCCTCACTTATATCCAAGCATTGCAGTTACTCTTTTTTTTTTTTTTTTTTTTTTTGAGACGGAGTTTCGCTCTTGTTACCCAGGCTGGAGTGCAATGGCGTGATCTTGGCTCACTGCAACCTCCGCCTCCTGGGTTCAAGCAATTCTGCCTCAGCCTCCCGAGTAGCTGGGACTACAGGCACATGCCACCATGCCCAGCTAATTTTTTTTGTATTTTTAGTGGAGATGGGGTTTCACCATGTTGACCAGGGTGGTCTCGATCTCTCGACCTTGTGATCCACCCGCCTCGGCCTCCCAAAGTGCTGGGATTACAGGCATGAGCGACCACGCCCGGCCCGGGCTGGTTTTTATGCTTTCATTAAATGCTAGACTCTTGCAGTAGGTTTCTTACTTCTTTCTTTTCTCTAGTCTTTTTTTTAATGGTGTCTTCCACTCATAGCAGTGGATGTTTTCTTTTCCAAATTTTGTTTTCATTTCATTGCCCTATTTTTCAGAAAATTTTATAATACGTTTAGGTAACCTCTCATATGAGATGAGAACTCCCAGTAGTGGAGTTTAAATGTTACTCTTTATTAGGATACTCTTCTCAACCTCAAAGTGTTTTAAGGAAAACTTTTTACAATCTTTGTATTTAAAATGCTTCTGCACATTTCCATACTTTACAAATATACTATCATAATGACATATGTTCATTTTATTATCTAAAATATAGACATTTTTATCTATATGTAGATTCTTTTTGCCCCATGTTAAGATTTTTATACTTACTGACCAGTCTTTGTACATATATCTAAGCAGAGTGAAATGTTCATTTTAGAAAGTGGGATGGGAAAGATTGGTTAGGATTATGTGGAGTCGGGGTTTAGAAGACCTCATCACACAGAAAGGTGATTTTAGAAAGATAAAATCCACCAGATTTTTTTAAATTACTCTTTTATCCAAATCACCAGAGTGTTTTAGTGAAAAACAATTAATAAATATTTAGGATGTAACATCATGTCTTTTGAAATTAAATAAACACGAAGCTGGATTTGAGACAGAAAGTGATAAAATAGGAAGGAAGAACTACAGATAATTTTTCACTGTTTTATGGTGTCTCCTACTCATAGCATCTGTCAGTAAATAGTCAGCAAAAGTTTGATTTTTTTTTTTTAATCTTTCAGGCATAAGATTCTAAACATGTTGACTAAGAACCCACCATTTACTAAGAACATGGAGTCTCCATTGTGCAATGAAGCCCTGGTTGATCAACTTTGGAAACTTATGAATTCTGGTGAGAGAGCAGTGATTTAAATTTTATTATTATTATTAGAATATTTTCATTTTACAACAGGTTTCAATTCAGTGGTGTTTAAGAACTAAAGTTAAAAGTTGAGGTTTTTTTTCTTTTAGGTAGACTATCACACCTTCACAGTGATGACTGTGGTAACCTCTATTAAGGATATACTCACTTACTTTACTCCATAGGGTGGTTGAGGAAACAAATTTTTTTTTTTTATATGAAAGTGTCAAATGGTTAAGGTGCTATAAACATGAGCCTGCAAAGTATTATTATGATTTCAGAAAGTTACAGACGTGAAAAATAAGTCTTCTCACCTCTTTCCCTGGCCATCTAGTGGCCTTTTCCAGAGGTAACCAATTTCTTGTGTCTCTTTCCAG
Organism: Callimico goeldii; assembly: GCA_963573925.1. Lineage (NCBI taxonomy): Eukaryota > Metazoa > Chordata > Mammalia > Primates > Cebidae > Callimico > Callimico goeldii. The sequence goes on from CAUYOR010044278.1 coordinate 21,259, forward strand.
AGAAGTCAATGCACATAGAATAACATACAGACTGTATTTTTCAAAGTACTTATTGTTCTATACCGTGGAGATCATGATATCTCATTACAGTTTTATTTATTTATTTATTTATTTTTTGAGAGAGAGTCTCTGTCGCCCAGGCTGGAGTGCATTGGTGCAATCTTGGCTCATTGCAACCTCCACTTCCCAGGTTCAAGCGATTCTCCTGCCTCACCTTCCCGAGTACCTGTGATTACAGGCGTTCACCACCATGCCTGGCTAATTTTTATATTTTTAGTAGAGACAGGGTTTCACCATGTTGGCCAGGCTGATCTCAAAATTCTGACCTCAGGTGATCCACCTGTCTTGGCCTCCCAAAGTGCTAGGATTATAGGCATGAGCCACTGTGCCCGGTCTCATCACAGTTTTAATTTACATTACTTGAGTGAGGTCAAGAGGTAAGAAAACAGTGCTTAGGAGTGCTAGCTCTGGAACCATTTTGCTAAGGGTTGAATCTTAGCTCAGTTATTTACCTATTATGTGATTTGTCTAAGCTGTTTTTGTAAAATATAGGTAATAATGCCTACTTTAAATAGAATTGAATGAGTTGACATTTGTAAAACGGTGTCTAGCTCATATTAAACACTCAAAAATGCTCTACGAGGATAATGATAGTTATCATTATGCTCCTCATATATTTGAGCTATCTGTATTTCTTTTTCCAAGTTATTCATATTCTTTGCTACTTTCTTTAATTGAAATATTGATTGTTTCCTGTTTATTTATAAATGTATACATTTAAAGAAAATTTGCCTTATGTCTGTCATAGGTTGAAACGGCAATAATGGTTTTGGTTTAAAGATTCAATCAAAAGCTAGGCTGAAATGTGTTTTGCTTAAAGATAGCAAGAGTTGTTGCAGATAGACAGTGAGAGAGCAGTAGTGCAATGGCACAATCTCGGCTCACTGCAACCTCTGTTCTGGCAATTCTCCTGCCTCAGCCTCCAGAGTAGCTGGGATTACAGGCACCCACCACCACGTCTAGCTAATTTTTGTATTTTTAGTAGAGATGGGTTTTCTCCATGTTGGCCAGGCTGGTCTCGAACTCCTGACCTCTGGTGATGTGCCACCTTGGACTCCCAAAATGTTGGGATTACAGGTATGAGTCACCATGGTCAGCCTATTCAAATACTTGAAAGGTTTGAGTATGTCACTTTATTTGCTCTCTATGATATTGGAAAATAACTTGTCCAGCTTATCTCAGTAGCTACTTCACTGACTCACAAATACCAAATTCTAATTCTTTTATTTTATTACTTAGTTCGCTAATATTGAGGTGTTAACTGGTTTTATAACTTCTGTTTTTCAGTTTCATGATAGTGCAATACCACCAAGTAAAGGCGCCATAGTAGATATTTATGTGAAATATAATAAAATTGAAAATAGGATGGCCTTTGTCCTCAAGGTCTTTAGAAAACAACACTTAAAACCAGTTTATGCTAAAATATTGCTAATTTTTTTCCTAATGTTTTCTTTAATCTCTGAAAGAATGATTGCTGCTTTTTACATAATATTTTATATTTGCCACCTTTGACTACCTTAAAAGATATTATTTCTGCTATTTAGAACCAGGGAATTAACACATAAGTTCAGGAACCGGTAAAGGATCATTCAACAGTTCATATGTGGCACTAACTCTACTGTATTGAATATATTCTTAACTGGAATACATGATTCCTTGACCATGAGAGGTTACAAATTTGAGGAAAGCACAGTGAAATATGAAGAATTCCTTTATTATTTTCTAAAGACGATGTTTTAGACAAAATAAATATGTGTTCAAAATTAATGAGACAGTTTTTATAAAACATTTGAAGTCCATTGGAAGTTTTGATTATACAAATTGAAGCTGTGACTGATTTAGTATTTAATTTTGATAGTGTGCAGTATAGTATGGGTTTGCTTTGGTTTAAAATTCTTTGCCAATATCTAAATCAGTGAGATCAGTGAAGCAATAGTCATAAACAATTCATTACTCAGGTTTTCAGATTTATAAATAAATGGGAACAGCCTGAACAATGGAGTGGCATGAATAATTAGGAGGGTTAAAAAAAGTGTTTTTGTAGAACATTGTACAATAGATAGGGAAGATGGACTAGAGAGGATTGTCATTTCCCTTCCAAACCTGAACCTTTGGGATCAATGAATGAATCTGGTCTGAGAAATCCTTTTTTGGTTTAATTTTTAAACAAATTTAATGGTAAAAGTAATATAATCATGTTAGAGTTTATCTGAAAAAACTACAAGGAAAAGAAATATTACGTAATTCTATTACATCATCACTATTAAGGTTTGGGTATATTTGGCCTTTAGGAAAAAAAAAAATGTGTTTTATGTTACATAGTTATAGTTGAAATAAAAGTTTAAAATAGCATTTTATCATGAGAATTTTTCACATTGCTATATTATCTTCTTAATGGTTACCGTTTTAAGAACTGGTAATGAGGATTCATCATGACAAAAGGAGCTACATCGTCTACGTCCCGAAATCCGGTGGAACCCTGCCTGCTCCTCACTTTGGGGCTCCTGGGCTATCTGGTCACTTGAGATAAGCATTATCAGGAAAACAAAAACTGAGCAATGGAGGTGAAATTATATTCATTTATTTCTCTCTTTCTACAAAGTGGATTTGAGGTATATTGACTTTGCATAGTTACAAAATTTACTGAACCAGTTTAAAATATGGGAGAGCATATCATGGTAGTTCAAAAGGATCATCTTAAAATCATCAGGTACTTTTGAAGAATCAGAAACTTTTCAGTAGGAGAAATTATGTTTGGATTTATAGAAACAAGATTTTAAAAATTGAAATTAATTTGAGAGTGAAACAGAATGATACTCATGACTTTTAAAAATTCATATGTTATTCAGTTACTCATTTTAGAAATATACTAGGGGAATTTGGAGCTGAGAGACAGTTACAGGAACTGAGAACTCCTGGTAACTGCATCACTTTAGTGACCATGTACCAGAGGGAAGGTTGTCAGACTTAAACTTGTTGAGATCTCAGAGCTGCCTAGTCTCTGCATGTTTCTTGGTGCGTAGTAACTCCACTTAGCCTTAAATTCTGGGAGGTACTCTAGTATCTTTCCAATTTTTTTTTGCTTTGTAAATATATACACACATTGACCGGTCTATGTGTATATTCACTCATACACATATCAGATATCTTAACCCATTCTGTATGTAATTTTTCATATACATTTTTATCTTCAGCATTTTGTTTTTAAAATTGTTAAAGCTTAACAATTTAAAGAATAATATAGTACATAATCACATACTTTCAGCTTGATTCATCAGTTAAAATTTTACCATTTACTTTATCTCCTTTTCCTTTTCTTTATATTTATACTCTATTTTTTTCTGAATCATTTGAAAATAAATGACAAGGATCTTTTACATGATATGATCTTTGTCCATGGTTGCTTAAGATTCTTAAATAGGTTTATTTTTTATTGAAAATAGCTAATTTGCCAGGGCAGTCGTTTTTAAAGGTTTCACATATTCACTGTTTTTTTTTCTTGAGCACTTTCCATTTGCCACTATGCTACGTTTTCTGTGTATTAACTAAGTATAATGGAAAGAGAGACATAGGTACAGATAAATTATAATATGAAGAAACAGTTGCTAATTTAAAGAGAACAAACTCTTTGGGGAACGCAAAGAAAGGAGCCATGAACACTGTCTGGAATGCTTGAATGTTCATGGAGAGGTAGCATTTGAGCTAGCTCTTGATGAATGGAAAGGAGTTTTCCAGCAGGATAAATAGATTTAGGTAGTAGAATTATATATAAAAACCTCATGTTCTGCACATCAGTTTAACTCTGTAAGTTGAATGCACACATTGACAAAAAAAAACCTTATGTTCTGAAGGAATGTTTAGAAAATAGTATTATCTGGAAAGATAGATTAGGATCTAAATGCGAAGGGCCTCAGGATTTTGGGTTTTATGCTTTGGGCAATGAGGAACAGGTGTTCATAGAACCAGGCTTACTTCTGTTAGCTGTGTGTGGGGTCGCTTTTTTCCACACTGAAAACAAAGATTTTCCTTTTCCAAAGGAATATGTATCAAAATTCAGAACGTACTTTTATAGATTTAAGTAAGATACAGAATTATAGGCCAAAACAACAGTAATTTTAAAATACATTAAAAAAATAAAAACCTAAGAATTGGAGATTTTTATTTATGCTTCATATTTTATTTAAGACATAAATACTTTTGGTGGTCTTGCCTAATTGAGTGACTTTTTTATTTCTGAAGAAACAGATCTTCATTGAGGAGATGGTATCTTTGACTATATCATCATTAAGGAAGTTTTAGCTGTTGCTTCCACATTGACCTTTAATGTATGGAACATTATTATAAGAATGATACAAACATTAATTGTTCAAGTCATTGAATGCTGTTTATTCACATCACAATTTTTAGTGTTTGGAAATTTATAACTACACTCAAGGGGGTAGAATGAGGGACAACTTCTAATTCAGCTTGGTAGGATTTGCCAGGTTTCAGAAAAGAAAATAAACAGTTTTGATATTAACATCAGAAGATTTCAAAGTTCTGCCCCACCGTCTCTCTCTCCCTGATACCTTCCCTCTTAGGAATGGAAATGGTGGAGGAAAATGAAAACATACTAATTCATTTGCATAAGAAATTATATATGTGTGTGTGTGTGTGTGTGTGTGTGTGTGTGTGTGTGTGTGTGTGTGTGTGTGTATATATATATTTATACACACACATACACATACACATAAATAGAAATGAATTTGCTGTTTTTGTTTATTGTAAAATGGACAGAACAGTCAGGACAATTATACCCAATGGAAACTGTATTTCTGGCTTAACTGTGTACAAATTTCTAGCTTCAGCCATCAATAAGGAGTGCTGGGTTTATTCAGAAGTGTCCTGAAAACAGTGGCTTTCAAAGTGAATTTTCTTCTTAGCAGCTTTTTTAGTTGATCAGTTTTAAGAGCCGTTACTTTACAAAATGAAGAGATGATTTTTCAGTGGATCAGATTTACTACTTTGGTGGTGTTTGTCTTAGGGCACTTTCTGATTTGAAAAAGATAGTTAATATTGGCATGGTGGTATTCTGATTCAGATAAACGGGATTGGTCCCAGAGTATAACTGCTAATGAAGACAGGATGAATAGCATTTTTCCTGGGAGGAGAGACTAGTGACTGTCATTTTGTCATATGTGATCATTCATTGCCATAAGTGATGGGGAGAGGGGAGGTAGCTGGAAGATTAAAGAAGGGTCTTCAAAATACTGTAACTGAAGGCAGAAATCAGAGGCTGTTTCAGGCCCTCTCTTTCTAATGAACTGATTGACTTGGAATCATCGAATTTTAGACCTGGTGAGGGGGATCTTAAAGATCATCTCAGTGAATTACTCTGATCATCTTAGTTATAGCCCAGACAGTTGACTTGCCCAAGGTCACAGATCTAACAGGCAATTAATTAGAAGTGTTTTTTCTCCCATTCTGTCTCTCAACTTAATTGAAATATACTAACGGGACAACTGTCTTAAGATTTCATTCCATGATTTTGAAATACAATGAAACTTTGGCTTTTATCTCTATTTCTTGCTCTCTTTTTGTAATTTTAACAAAAGTACTGCTATTCGTTTTTTAGCTCCCCTGTAGTCCTCAATCTTAATATGTAAGTTCATTTTTAGAGGACAGAAAACACTTACCAAGAATCTCCCTCAGGAGCAAAACAGTGATGTTCATATCTTTGTCCAAATTAAAGGTCTAGCAAAATCAGAAAGCCTACATAGAAATAAAAAGCAACCTAAATTACATTTGAGGGCTTCAAGTGCACTTAGCAGCCTTTGCTGTGTTGCCTAATCATCCTTGAGCTGACTTTCAAAAACAAAATCAAAGCCATGGCTCATCAAAATACACATATTCAATTTGTCTTTTAAAGTTAATATTTATATTTTTAAAATGTTAAAGAATTCACAGTTGAATGACTCATTTTGAGATCATCTACAGCATATAAAAGTTCAGGCTGGTTTTTGCAGGCAGTATTGATCTTCATGGTTTAGTTGTCTCCCAAACAGTAAATGTACTGTAAACTGTTCTGTTTTTGTTGTTGTTGTTTTAACTGATAAAATGCCTAAGATTCACTCCTTCTCCTGCTGTACCCATGGATAGATAGATACAGGGCCAGCTGCTCTGGGTTGCCAGACTCTTTATTGCTCAAGAGTTGAGACCCTCTAGCCTTTGCTAATGGAAGCCCCAGGAATCTGATAACCTCCTCTTTGTGGAACTTTTATATATGTAAAATGCTTTGAGGAAGAGAAATGAATGCCTACAAAATAATGCTACCTCAAGCTATTGAAGTGTCCACATATGCATATTCCAGGAAGGGAAGATGCATTTGCAATGTAAAATTCTTGCTTTTACTATGTAATGTTTTTTCCATTACTTGTTTCTCTGTCGCTCTTGCCTCTCCCAGTGTTGTATGTTACACAGCAACAAAATTGAAAATGTCTCAAGTAGGAATGATGAGAGCTATTTAACAATATAGCATGCAAAGTGGCCTAGTACAGTGCACTATCTAGTATGAAGGTGAATTTACAATTTTTCCCATTGCAGATTTACATATAATAGTTACCTGTTAGAGTATATCTGATGAGAATTACTGTTAGTTGATAATGTATTTACTAATACTAATATTTGTTGTCGAAAACCACAAAGTTTAATATTTATGATACCCAAATTTTTTTTCCTTTTTGTTTCTCCTTTTTAAATATGGTACTCTTTTAAAACTACAGTTCTTGAAAAAAATTAGGTATTTATGGGGGCTTCTTTCCTCCCTCCCTCCCACCTTTTGTTTGTTTATTTTTTGAGACAGGGTCTCACTCTGTTGCCCAGGTTCGAGTGCAGTGGTGCAATCTTGGCTCACTGCAGCCTCCGCTCCCTAGATTCAAGCGATTCTCCTACCTCAGCCACCCAAGTAGCTGGGATTACAGTATTATGTCACCCCATCCAGCCAATTTTTGTATTTTTGGTAGAGACAGGGCTTCGTCATGTTGCCCAGGTTGGTCTTGAACTTCAGAGCTCAAGCGATCTGCCCACCTAGGCATCCCACAATGCTGGGATTATAGGCATGAGCCACTGTGCCTGACTGGGTTTATTTTTCTTATCAAGAAGAATGTCTGTATTTCTTCTTTTCACTTGTTTTATATCGTCAAGTCATTTAAAAATCTGATCATAGAGATTGTGTAACCCTAGCTGACAAATTTCATCTTTTCAGTCAATTTCATTTGATGACAATGTCTAGGGGAGTGCTCTACTGGGGAGAAAAGGAAGGGGATAAAGAACCCTGATATCAATGTGCTCTGATCTGTCATTGCAATGGGGCAAGGTATGACTTGAGACAAAAATTCCTATTTCGAAGATGAAAAAACTGAGACTCAGAGAAATGGAGAGTACTTGCTTCTACTGTCTCAACTAGTTGAAACTGAACTTTCTCCCGGGCAGTTATTTTCTGGTCCAGTCCACATCTGCTGCCCATTGCCATGCTTGTAATTTGCTTATTTCCGTTACTTAAAAATCATGCATAAGTTCTTACTAGAGTAACACAAATATAAAGGTGCTTAGCAAAATATTTTCCTCCTCTACAGTAAGTCCAATAGAAGTTGTATGGTTTCTTATTATATGTCAAACCTGAAAGTAGTAAGTTATCAATGCAACAACAAGAGCTAACGGTCCCAACACCCAGATACATAGAGACTTAGACTCAATGAGACAGAAAATTAATAAAGATATCAAGGACTCGATCTCAGATCCGGAACAAGTAAACTTAATAAATATTAATAGAGCTCCCCACTTCAAATACACAAAATATATATTCCTCTTAATACCACATCACACCTACTCATCAGTTTAAATGAAACATTGATTGGCCATTATTAATACCCAATTTTTTTCAGAATAAAGCAATATTTCCGTTCACTCTCCCTCTTTCTCTTCCTCTTTCTTCCTCTCCTTTACTCATTTTTTTTTTCTTTCCTTCTCTCAAAAAAAAAAA
>CAUYOR010044284.1:0-16330 GCA_963573925.1 Callimico goeldii
ATGGACAGATCTACAGGTTCTGGGATGTAGGGAGTAGAGCCTCTCTCAACTGGATGCAATGGGATACCAGGGAGGAAATTTTAAGATAAACTCTAATAGCTATGAGTTGTGATTTTAAGCATTATAAGCATAGTCTCAAATACTGCATTCTTTCCATCGCCTGTCTTTACCCAATACTTTATTAGCTCTGTATTTTATCATCTCTGTCATAAGAGAACTTGTTGGGGCAGGGGGGGTAGCTTGAGATCAGTCTTGCTACAATCATACAGTAGGCTAAAGCAGTAGGTATAGTGTAAAATGTTGGGTACCAGCCCCAACCCTGTATATGAGTGCCCTTAGTCCCTGCAGTGACAAGGGATTGAGAAAAGGAAATAAAGACAGAGACACAAGAGTAGAATTTACAGCATGGATCCAGGGAACCAATGCAAGCATGGGAAATGCATTGGCCCTGAGCTTTGGGCTCCAGACATTTTTATTATGTGCTCAATCTCATTGATCTTATAGGCATGAAAGGGGAGGGTAAAGGAGTAGGTAAAATAGCCAGGTGGAGAGCACTGGAGATCCTTCTAAGACATGCTAAACTAGTACTCTGAGTTTATCACCAATTGTTATCAGGGTAGGGCTCCATCAGAAGTATAGAAGATGAGGAGCCAAGGGGTCTCGCCACACCCAATGCATCAAGGGGCTTTTATCTCCAGCATTGAGGGCCTAGAGCAATCAAAAATCATTCCATATTCCAAGAACCTAGGCAGAGCCTGACGTGTTCCTTCATCTCTGCCCTGCAAGGCTTTTCTCCTCCTTGCCAGCTCCCATCTGCAAAGACCCTCTTGGATCTTGTGAACAGAGGTCACCTCCCTTCTCAGGAATCTTTGCATAAGCCCTCTTCACGAGGCCCCCATGCAGTCTCCATGTTGAGAAGGCATTCGTGGGACCAGAGCAGTGTTCCCTGCTCGGCAACCATCCCGAGGTGTTCCGCGGAGTTACTGCGCTCTCAAATGGTCTCTACCTTAGGCTTCCTGTTGCTGCTTGATTTCTAATTTACTACACCAATAATATAGTTTAGTTTGGTATATAAACTTCAGTGTACTCTGAGCCAAGCAAGCTTATAATTATTTAGACTGAATTACCATAGGTCTCCCCTGGCCATCTTGACCCACATAAAGTGGCATGGAAGTGAATTCTGGCCTCATATCTTCAAAATTATGTAATATTGGGCAAGTAACTTAACAACTCTGTACCTAATTTTCTTGAATAAGTTACAGTTTACAGATTTTGTTTCTTTATTGTGGATAACATTATTGAACAAAATAACCCGTATAGGTACTAAAGCCAGTGCCTGAAATTCAGCAAGAGCCTTTTAAATGCAGCCATTATTACTATGGTTGTTCTTATTACTTTCCACAGAATACATTCAGGTTGTTTCCTTTTCATAGGCTCCCATACAGGATCTCTGAGGACCTATTGAATCAGCAGCTCTTTTGTAAGATTTGTTGATATTGTGACAATTTTCTAATCATAGCCCAGCTACAATTTTACAGAAGTTCTTATCTGAAGGTTTATCTTATCTGAAGGTTTCCTACATGTCATATTATTAGTCTTGGTTGAAGGCATCTTCTGGAATCATGGTAATACTCTGGGTATTCTGGGAAAACAATAATTTCAAAATACAGTTTGTTTTGTTGAGACTAGGAATTTAGAAAATTCCAATCTGTGAAGTGAAGGGAGAGGAGAAACTTCCTTAGTAAGAAGAATAGAATGTATCAAGTGCAGGGCAGTTAAAGAAATGTTTGTTTGCTTTTTTTGCCAGTGGTTATGGCTGTGGTTTCATTAATCAAATGCCTTATGTGATACATTCTTCCTAATAAGTATTTTTAAAAGCCTCTGAAAGGGAGGAGCACTTGCTTCCACCATCCTCTCAGTCAAGTGGGAATAATCTTCTAAGCAGAACAGACACCAATCAGTTCATAAAAAACTCAATCTTCAACTTTTCAGAACCAATTCTGAAAATAAGAAGAGTGACATAGCATAGCAGAAGCTGCCGTGGAAAACAGATCTCTCAGACACCGAATACAGGAGGAAGGAAGGTTTATTCAGCCGGGAGCAAGGTGGCATAGTTGCTTAATGGCCAAAGTCCTCTAACAAAGTAAGGTTCCAACTTTATACAGGCTTATACTTTAGATGTTACACGTGGAAGAATCTTAGGTTTATAGCTTAACATATGAAAAGGGTCTCGGTTTACAGTCTCAGGAATTACATATGAAAAGGGTTGATTTACAGTCTTAGGAATGAAAAGGGGAAGTTGATCTGAAATGCCTGGGTCTCCCTTTTCACTCCCCGCTTTGAGACCCTCACCACTGTATAATATTAGTGAGAGGTCTCACTTTCATTCTCACTTTCCAGATTTTCTGAAGAAACCAACTGATAATGTTTCATATAATATACTTGTGATGTCATTTTTTGGCTAACTACAGTAGTGATGAATCCCTTAATCATCTGAAGCAACAGGGGGAGTAGACAAGGGAGCAGTAAACAAACACCTATTATTATTATTATAACACTTATGATGAGGGTTTTGAATCCTCCCAAGGATGAGAACCAACCTCCAAATAAGGACTCAGGGTTAAATCCATGCCACACCTATTCTGGCATGTGTGCCAGTTTGGTCATGTCTCGCACAATATCCTCTACTGCTTGCCCTGGTCTTCTATGTGCAGACAGCAGTTGGTTAGATTGAATTTTCCCTAGACTCCTCCTTTGGCTGCTAGCAAATAATCTAGGGCCAGTTGGTTCTGATAGATTGCATTTCTCATTTGAGTTTCTTGTCGGGCCAAGAGGGACAGAGCTTTGCCCTTTTCAGTTCCAAAACAGCCTGCAATCAGATGATCCAGTTAGGCATGTAAATAGGGGTTCGGTATCCCCATGAGCCATCCTCAGCCCATGTGGCCGGCCCATAATACTCAATAATTCTCTCCAGTGGTCACTCATCATCTGTCCAATCCCCTGTTTTTAGGTCTCTCTTCTCCCTAGTGGGACTGGATACCCTAACAGCTTTCCTGTCTCTCTCTTTCTTAATAGGAAGAAAGAGGACTTAATGATGCCTATGACACAGCTACCTGTCCATCTCATGGATTACATATCTTATATTGAGTACCATTATATAAACAGGTTCCCTTCTGTGTCCCCGTACATTTATAAGAACAGCAGGACAAAAGAATGGCAGTAAGTTTTACATCCTACCTGGTGTACATACTGAGGGCATTCTTTGAAATTAGTTAATGTTCCTACTGTACAAGTCCAAATATTAAGAATAACAAGTTCCATGATGAATTTCCTCATTCTTTGGCCATGCGTGAACCAGCCAGCTTCCAGGATGTGACTGGAGCAAGGCTTGTCCTTTTTAAGGTGATTCTGCAGTCCTTGCCTTGGTCTAAGTCTCAGCTGTTTCTGGTTTTTACATGGCTGTGGTGGATTCAGGCTGGGATTCCCTCTATCTTCACAGCTGTGGGGTTGGTCAGGATCAGGTCCATGGTCCTTTCCATTGTGGCTTTAGAGGGGCTGTACTCCTGTCCTTTATCCACACGTGATTACCTAGTGAGAAAGGGTGAACTGAGGAGAATATGCTTACAAGACATCTGTCATTTACCCAGATTGAAATATCCTGGACGATTTTCCCGATAGCTCGTAACTGGCATCCTAACTCAATCTCCCCCCACTCCTGAGGAGTTCCTGGGAGTGCCCGGAGTATGGAAGAGGGCCTATAATATAAGACTTCATAAGGGGAATATCCTTTCTTCCTAGAGGGGGTGCATCTAATTTTGAATAACCCCAAGGGAAGTGCTTGCACCCACTTCAATCTTGTTTCCTGACACACTTTCCCTAAGCTGTTTTTGATGGTCCGGTTCATTTTTTTTCCCATTTTTCCGGAACTCTGAGGTTGGTAGGCAGTGTCCAGTTTCCGGGTGATACCCAAGGCTGTTGCTGTTTTCTGGACTAAATCTGCCACAAATACTGGTCTGTTGTCTGCTCCGATGTGCAATGGCAGTCCAAACCTAGGGATTAGATCTCAAAGCAGCACACAGGTTACTTCATGGACTCTTTCAGTCCCACCTAGAGTATGTGCACACCAGTACCAACAAATACTTATGTCCCCTACACTTGGACATTTCAATAAAGTCTACCTGGAGATCTTCAAATGGAGCTGCTCCATAAGCTTGAATTCCAGGGGGAATAGTTGGACCCTGCCTCATGTTGTGTTGCTGACATGTAATGCATCACTGTGCCAGTTTTGGTCAAGGCTGCTAAGTGTAAGATGTGAAAGTACTGGCCCAACATCTTTTCAAGTGACTCTTGACATAAATGAGTGGTCTCATGTATGACTTGTACACCTGCTTCCCCCAGTAGCTGTGATACTGCTATTCTTCCCTCTGGCAGTTGGATTCATCCTTCTTTAATCAGTTGCCCCCTTCTATCTGGAGAAAGTCTCTTTCCTCCTTAGAGTAAGTAGGTATTAGATCAAGGATCTGGGGAATCAGCGGGGCTATAACAGTTATTCAGTAGGGGGCAGATGCTGCCTTATGAGCTGCTGAATCCACTCAGGAATTTCCCAGGGCCATAGATGTTCCCACTGATGTCCTCAGCAAAGCATGACCACCACCCTCTGGGGCTTCCAGACTGCTTCTAGCAGCTGCAAAATTTCATGTTGATACTTTATTTCTTTTCCCCCTGAAGTTAACAGGCCTCTCTCTCTTTGTACAGTGCTCAATGTACTTGGAGAGTCAGGAAGGCATATCGAGAGTCAGCATAAATGTTTACAACCTTATCTTTACTCAGCTCTAAGGCTTGAGTTAAAGCAATGAGTTCAGCCTTCTAAGCCGAGGTGCCCTGAGGCAGGGATTTGGCCACGTTTACAGTGTCCAGAGTTACCATGGCATAGCCTGTATGTCTTTCCCCTCTTGGATTGACAAAGCTGTTCCCATCCACATACAACTCCCAGTCTACTACTGTCCATGGGTGATCCCAAAAATCAGGCCTGCTGGAATAGACTATGTCCAAGACTTCAACACAGTTGTGTTCAACAAGACCCTCTGACATTGGGAGCAAAGTGGTGGGGTTTAAGGTGTTGCAGACTTCAATGATGATGCAGGGATTTTCACATAGCAGGCCCTTTTATTTGGTCAGCCTAGCATCTGATAACCAGTGGTGCCCTCTGATATTCATTAGAGTCACTACCTCATGAGGTGCCTTGATATTTAATTTCTGCCCCAGAGTTAGCTTATCTGCCTCTTGTGCTAGCAGAGTAGTTGCTGCCAGGGCCCTTAAGCATGGGGGCCATCCTTTGGAAACTCCATCCAGCTGCTTGGAGAGGTAAGCTACAGGCCTGGGCCAAGGTCCTACTGTTTGGACTAGGACCTCAACTGCCACTTTTTCTCTTTCTGCCACATATAATGTGAAGGACTTCATTAAATCAGGCAGCCCCAAAGCTGGAGCTGACATTAGTTTCGTTTTCAGTTCCTGATAGGCCTGACGCTGCTGGGATCCCCATTCAAAGAGTTCCTTGTCTCCCCACTTTGTCACATCATAGAGGGATTTGGCTAGTACTGTGAAGTTTGGAAATCCACAATTTACAAAACCCACCACTCCCAGGAGCTCTCTCAAGTGACTTGCTTCCTCTTTGCTTCTAGGCTGTGTTCCCCCTTCTGGATGATGAGCCTCAGATATTGCATTTGCTTTTTGGTAAATCTGGGCTTTCCTTTTAGACACTTTATACCCACAGTCCTCCAGGTGCTGGAGTAAGGCATTTGTTTGCACACCCAACTGCTGTGGGGTGTCCCAATAGAAGGTTATTAGCATACAGGGGCAGGATGCAAGCAAGAAGCTTTTGGGGGGTGGTCACATGCTGATGCCTCTCCAAGGATAATCAGAGAGTTTTTGATCCCCTGGGAAGCTGGGTGCAGGTGGATTGAGTGGTTACACCTGTTTCTGGGTTTCTCCCATTGAAATGCAAATAGTTTTTGAACCTCCGAGGCCAGTCCAATGCTAAGGAGATATTCTCTAAGTCCAATTAAGTGAACCAACTATCCTCTGCTGGCAAAAATCCCAACTGTGTGTATGAGTTGGGTGTAAAGCCATGCAAGCCCTGCATGGGCCTGGGTGATAGTATCAGTCTTCTGCTTCTGGCTAGGAAGTTTCCACCCTCCTTCCCAAGGGACAATGAGAGCCTGGATGACCCCTGCCTGAGGCATTTTTAGCTGCAGGGAATCTCTTTTGTTGAATGGGATCTTGGCCCTTGATTTGCACAACAGGTTTTGCCAGAGAAGGGGGCAGGGGCAGTCCATTAAGTACAAGAAAGTCTGCTCTCTTAACACCTTAATAGCTCTAAAAACACTGGTTACAAGGCTGTCATCTGGACCGTGGGCTCTTTGGGGGCATATCAGTCCAGACCCCTCTCTTAGTCCAGTGGCCCTTCCATTAGATTGAACAGAGCCCCTTCACTTTTATATGGATCCTTGTGCTTAGGATAGCCCTGTTCTCCCATTAACTGTGGACATTATTTTTTCTTCTAATATCCTATTTCTTGACAAAATGCAACCTGATCGCATTGCAGGTGCGGGCGGGCAGAATGTGGGGCTTTCCAGGAACCCCCCTTTTTCCACACTTTTGGGGGCATTCCTCTCATAGAGCAGCTATCAAGTTGGCCTTCCATTGAGCCTGATGTTTCCTTTCGCTATGATTTTCCCTCTGGCTTACAGCCTCTTGGTTTACAAATACCTGGTTAGCTACTTCCAATAACTGAAGTATTCATGCATGCAAATCCTGCCTGTTTCTGCCACTGAATTTGCCTGGACTTGGGAATCTGCATTTCTCGCTGGCAAAGAGGATGGTGGTTTCTAGCAGTCTGTCCCCTGACTACTAAAACAGTTGCTGCCTGCTCTCTTAGCCACTTCGGAGGGTTTAACACTAACTGCAACCATGAGTCTAGGTATGGAAATTGATTAATGTGCTCTAGCTTGCCGTATATAACCTCATGACTTACTTTGGAGACAAGGGACCTGTCTAGGGTCCCCTCTGGGGGCCAACTTACCCTAAATGCTGGCCAATCTTCCCTACATAAAACCCTCAATTTCTCTGGTGTCATAGTTACTTTATAATTTCCACTAAATCCCTTCTTTTAATTTTTCAGCATGGTTTCTAAAGGGCTGAGCTTGCTATGGGAGCGATCCATATTAACACTTCAAAGAAATAATTCCCACAGTTAGGAGAGTGTTAGTTCACTTAACAGCAGTTCCTGCCTAGCAAGACGCAGCACAGAGCACTCTCTGATTTACATTCTTCAATCCTGTTACAATGCCCAGATGCTTCTTCATTCAGCCTAATGTGGCTGTCTCTAATTCTTACAAATTGCTGGGCACATGAGGCCCTTCCTAATGGGCCCAATACCTTTTATGACTGATGAGTCCGCTTTGACACATCTACACACACAGACACACATCCAATTGCTCTCCTTCCAATTCAAAACCATAAGCAAAAGCTTCCAAGGTTACACAGAGAGCTACCTTCAAAAGTGCCAATCTGGCACCGATGGGTGATCAGGCCATGCTTCCACCCAAAATAGGGTGGGCTACTGTCCCAGGTTCAATCTTTTCTTACAAATTGCTCTATGCATGAGGCTCTTCCTAATGGGCCCAATACCTTTTATGACTGATGATTCCAGCTGGACACATATACACACACAGACACACATTCGATTGCTCTCCTTCCAATTCAAAACCATAAGCAAAAGCTTCCAAGGTTAGTTACAGAGAGAGCTACCTTCAAAAGTGCCAATCTGGCACCCATGGGTGATCAGGCCATGCTTCCACCCAAAATGGGGGAGGCTACTTTCCTGGGTTCAATCTTACCAAATTCAGTGGTCCAGACTTCCCCAAATACTTGTTCCTCCTCGGTGTTCAGTCACTGGGTGGATCCACACTGCAGGGCCTCCCTGCTCTGCTCTGGTGAGGCTTTTCCACTAAGCAAATACCTGCCCAGGAACACTCTCAGGATGCATCACCCCAGCGAGCAGGAGTCCCCCTGCAGGGGTGCTCCACAGGGCTAGGCAAACCACCTAAGAGACTTTTTCCCACCGTCTGCTATCCAAGACTCACTTCCCAGCCAACGCACCAAAAATGTAGCAAGAGCGGCCATGGGAAATGGATCTCTCGGACACCAAATACAGGAGGAAGGATGGTTTATTCAGCTGGGAGCAAGGTGGCATAGTTGCCTAAGAGCCAAGCTCCCCTAACAAAAGAAGGTTCCATCTTTATATAGGCTTACACTTTAGAGGTTACACATGGAAGAGGTTTATAGCTTAACATATGAAAAGGGTCTTGGTTTACAGTCTCAGGAATTACATATGAAAAGGGTTTTGGTTTACAGCCTTAGGAATTACATATGAAAAGGAACTTGGTTTACAGTCTCAGGGATTACATATGAAAAGGATTTCAGTTTACAGTCTTAGGAATGAAAAGGGGAGGTTTACCGTCTTAGGAATGAAAAAGGGAAGTTGATCTGAGATGCCTGGTTCTCCCTCTCCAATAGAATTTAACATGTATGCTGCATGCAGAAGCTGGCATTTTATCTTTATAGTTTACAAGTCCCTTAGAATGTTTTACACTTTTGGCCACATTACTAAACACAAGAATGTTTTCAGCTCAATCTACCTGAGCTACATGGAGATATGATAAGTAAATAGAAAGTGAATGGAGATAAATTCCTTACTTACCTTCTGTAGATGACACCTTCTAGTTAGCAAGTGGTAGATCCAAGACTACTGGGCTAGAAAACATTTTGGGCTGGAGTACAAGGGTAGTTTCAGGGATAGAGAAATTAACAGGCAGAGAGGGAATCTCTGAGACTAAGAAAGACTAAGTGTAGCTGGGCCTCGATGATCTGAGTTTCAAATGTAGTTGGTGATCTTAAATTACACACAGCAGCAATGGAATTGTCAGTCATTGTGTCTACCCAGTCAGACAGATAACTACTTTAACCACTGATGCTGTGAGAAATTAGAAAATTCTGGGATGGCTGTGAGAATATGTGTATAAAGATGTCTGTAGAGTGGGCAACAAATAAAGAAAACCACCTGAATATTTACCCCAGGGGAGCAGGTGCATATAACATACTATGGAATATCAATAAAATGATGCATGAAACTTTTTTCTGTGAAATTCAAAAATGTTCATGATATAATAGAAATAAAAACATCAAATGGTAGGGCACTGCAAATATAACAATGTAATTTTTAAAAGGTTAAATGAGAAATAAGATAAAATAAAATTCATCTAGGTTAAAAAGGAAGAGGTAAAACCATGTCAATTGCAGATGATTAAATCTATATATAGAAATACAAAAGAATTCACTAAAAACAAGTTTAGCAGCTACTAAACTACTAATACTAAATGAGTTTAGCACATTGATAGGATGCAAAATAAAAACACAAAAATTAAGTATTTCTGTAGAGTATCAATTCGTTAACAAAAAAGTTATTAAAAAATACAACTTACAACAGCATTAAAAAGAATAAAATAGAACTGAAATTGAGGGTCCAACAATACTCTTCACTTTCACACTTAATTGGTTTTTGTAAATGGTGCTAATATAATTCAGTGGGGGAAGAAATTATCTTTCCATCAAATGATGCTGAGACAATAGGCTATTCATATGCAAAAGAATAAAGCTGGATCCCTACTTCACACCATATATAAAAATTACCTGAAAGTGTATCAGAGACCTAAATATGAGACTTAACACTAGAAAGGTCTTAAAAAAAAACATAGGCATAAATTCTTATGACTTGGGATTAGGTACAACTATCTGATCTTAAATGATACCAAAGGCACAAGCAATAAAAGGAAATTTAAAAATCTGAACATCATAAAAATTTAAAGTGTGTGTGTCTAAGGACACCACCAAGAAAGTGAAAAGCAACTCATTGAAAGGGAGAAAATTTTTGCAAATCTTACATCTGGTAAGGAAATGACTTGTATCTAGAATATAGAAAAAATGATTGTAACTCAATATAATGTTAGTAATAATAAAATAATAATAATAAAATAATGATCAAAAGACAAATAATACACAAAAAGCCTATAAGCATATAGAAACATATTCAATATCATCAACCATCAGGGAAATATACTCAACCCGAAACTGAGTTACTATTCCCCACCCACTAGCATGGCTATAATTGAAAAGATAATAATTAGTATTTATGAGAATGTAGAGATACTAGAACACTCACACTTTGCTGGTGAGAATTTAAGTGACACAGCCCCTTTAGAAAGCAGGCCAACTGTTGTTCAAAATGTTGAACATTAAGTTATTATATGATCCAGCAATCCCCTCCATGTATAGAGTATACCCAAGAGAAATGAAAACACAAATTCACATAAAAACCTATACAAAATGTTTATAGCAGGATTATCAGTAATAATCCAAAATGAGGGCCAAAATGTCACCAACTAATAAATAAACAAATTGTGATACATTCATACAGTGAAATATAATTAAGCAATAAAAAAGATATGAAGCACTGATACAAGCTACAACCCACACAAACTTTGAAAATTTTATGGTAAGTGAAATAAGACAGACACAAAAGACCACATATTGTATAACTTTATTACATAAAATGTTCAGAAAAGGTAAATCTGAAGAGCTAAAACATAGGTTGATAACTTCTTAGGGTTAGGGATTTAAATGTGGATGTTTCTGCTGAGCTGGAAGGAGAGGAATGTGATCTGTAATTAACTGTGGTAATGGAGGCACAACTGTGAATATTCTGAACACCACTGAATTGTATATTTTCAATATGTGGATTTTATGACATTTAAGTAATATCTCAAGTGGTCCTTAAAATTATTAAATTACATGTAAAATTTGTAGTCTTTTGCTCAAAAAAGCTACCAATATGGTCTGCATGCAAGTGAAGAAAGTAGACATATGGAGAGTAGGCTGATATAATAGTAATTATCTTAGTAAAGTGGATTTGGATTTAGTGACAGAAGAGATTTGAAAGTATATTTATTCATATTTTGATTGTTTCATTTCCTATGGTGACCATGAATTACTTTTACACTAAAATTTTAAAAATAGAAAGTTAAGAATCTTGAAAACTTTTCAGTCAAATAAACCTAGTAACAAATGATAAAGTGCTGTCTCAAATGTCTTCCTAGAGAATTGACTGAAGCACATGCATGTAAAAGGAAGGCAATGGCTGAAGAATCAAGATAGGACTATAGTGGGAGAAAAGAAGAAAAATGAAAACGTGGAGATAGAAGACAAGAAGATAACTGATGCATGAAGTGGACATTAATACTGTGAAAACCTCTTGGGGAGTCAGAAATGACCAGGTCTACGTGGGCGGGAAACTGTCTTATTGCCCAAGATGACCAGCCATCAGGGACACAGGACAGAATCAGAAGGGCTGTCTAGTCATTTCCTTTCTTCTCCCTCCAACATCCCAGCAAGATTATTGCCTAATTTACAGCCAATGAACATTGAAGAATCGGTACAATTTGTAGGCTTTGAGAAAATAGAAATTTCTTGAGCTCTTCTTGGGAGTAGTGAGCCGTATCAGACAAATAGACTCATCTAGTATTTCAGGAATAAAGTGTGTAATATAGAAACAAGAGCATACACTAATGTTTGGAAACCAGGGGTAGCAAATATTGACAAAGTCATGTGACAGGCAGAATAATGGTCTCCTAAATGTATCTGTGTCCTGAAACTTATAGAAATGTCTTCTAGTAGGGCAGAAGGAACTTTTCAGATGTGATTAAACTGAGGCTCCTGAGATGGGAAGATTATCCTGGATTGTCTAGTCAGCTTCAATGTAATCACAACAGTCCTTATAAGTGAAAGGAGTAGAGAGCAGCTTCAGAGTTAGAGATGTGACAACAGAATCAGAGGTCGAAATGATGTGACTGCTGACTTGGAAGATGGAGGAAAGGACCAAGAGTCAAAGAATGCAGGCAGCCCCAAGAAGCTGGAAATGGTGAGGAAACAATTTTCCCTTAGGGCCTCAGAAGAAATGCAGCTCTAATGACAGATTAACTTTAGCTTATAGTGACCCATTTTTGACTTCACACCTGCAGAATTATAAGAGGATAAATCTTGTATTAGCCATTCAAACTAAATTTTGAATTGCAAATCAGGCCCATATTTATGAATTTTTTAAAATTTCAATAGTTTTGGGGGGGCAGGTAGTTTTTGGTTACATGGGTCAGTTCTTTGTAGTGAATTCTAAAATGTTAGTGCACCATCACCCGAGCAGTGTACTCTGTACCCAAAATTGTCTTTTATCCCTCACCTTCTTCCCAACCTCCCCACAACAAGTCCCCACAGCCCATTATATCATATTGTAAGTTTTTGCATCCTCATAGCTTAGCTCTCATTTATAAATGAGAACATTCAGTATTTGGTTTTTCCATCCCTGAGTTACTTCACTTATAATAATAAACTCCAGCTCCATCTAAGTTGCTGTATAACACATTATTTCATTCCTTTTTATGGTTGAGTAGTATTCCATGGTGTATTTACACCACATTTTCTTTATACACCCACTGGTTGATGGTCACTCAGGTTGGCTCCATATCCTTGTAATTGTGAATTGTGCTACTCTAAATATGCATGTGCATGCATCTTTTCCATATAATGATTTACGCCCCTTTGGGTAGATACCCAGTAATATGATTGCTGGATCAAATGGTAGATCCAGTTTTAGATATTTAAGGAATCTTCATGAAGTGGAAATTTTGCCCAGGATTTTGTCAGCATGTAGTCAGCAACCATCCCCATTTTAAAACTGCCCCTATTTTTGTTAGTAACTGCCTCTTTCTGCTTCTGTACCTCAGCTTATTGCTTACTAACTGGAAAGCCTTAAGGGAAACTGCTGTGTCGCCTAAAACATGCTGCGTTGTCTAAAGTCCTGAGTTACTTCCCCCGCCCCTTTACCTATAAAAACTGTGTACTTTTCTTAGCTGGGGTCCAGACTTTTGGGTGTGAACCATTCTGGGCCCCCCAACATAATAAAGTATGTTCCTCTGATCCCCTGAGTTCTGCTTTGGTTTCTTATCAGGTAAAATTTTCCAGAACATTTTGTTCCCTGACCAGGAAACCCAACTGCGCTGGCCCCTTGAGGCACTGGTTTGGGGTCAGAAAGAACAGATAGCTTGCCTGTTCCCCACTGGGAAACAAGGCAGGGACCCCCCGTAAGCTTCTACAGGGCCTTCTTTCCTGGAGGGAGAACGGCAGTTGCTCCGGCATTGCCACTCACCGAACTCGTGGGGGAGATGGACTGAACTGAAGGGAACTCTGGATAAGGTAAGGTCCTGGGATCTGACCCTAGGCAGGCCCATCTACAGGTGGAAGGGGAGATTGGATCTCCATTTGGAGACAGCAGTCAGATTTCCCAAGTTAGGGTAGGAATGTGATAATCTCTGAGTGAGTGTGTGAGTGCATGGGGAGCTCAAGGGCCCGCCCTTGAACCTCCATTCTGTGGCTTCATGGTGCAAACTATGGAGTCCAAGAGGGCCTGAGCCTGCATGTCTGTGGTGACCTCATAAGGCTTATGGCAGTATTGAGCTAAGTGAGAGCTGAGCTCGATCCAAGTTGGGGGATTATACTGACCTGCTGATGCTAAGAGGCGCCTAAGTTCCTATGAGGGATGTGGCCAGGTGGGCAACCAAGTGGTTCTTCATGGGACACCCCCTCCTTTGTCTATCTTGTGCCAATGGTCAGAAAGGGACACACATCATGGGGAAAAGTCAGTCTAAGCCCATGGTCCTAAATTGTATGGTCAAAAACTTCAGGAAGGGCTTTTCTGGAAATTATGGGGTCAAAATGACCCCAGGAAAGCTAAAGATCCTCTGCAGATCAGAGTGGCTGGTTCTTAGCATTGGCTGGTGACCAGAGGGCACCCTGGACCTCTCTACAATGCAGGCTGTTTGTGACCAGCAACCTCAGTCACCCGGACCAGTTCCCATATACTGACTCCTGGTTGGAGATAGCTCAGACCCTTCCCCTTGGGTTCAATTCTGCACTGGAAAAAAGGGACAGTTCAAGGTCCTCGTGGCCCAAGCAACTAAGGGACCCAAGCAACCAATTCATCAGGGTTACCCCAAGGAGGAGCTGCCACTGCCTTATGTCCTTCTGGCACCATCAGCCCCCAGCCCACCAGCCTTGCCTGACACACCCCCCGCACAAAGAGGGGAGATCTGAGCACCCTCCCTTGTGGCTAGATCACTGTGCATACTGCAAAGAGGTGGGACATTGGAAGAACGAATGCCCCAAACAGATGGTCCTGGGTGGGGCACCCCCCCAAAAGAGGGCAGAATACCAGCCAGCACTGAGCCAGGCCCCCCTGATTGCCTTGTCCAGGATGGACTCAGACTAGGATGGGCCAACCTCTGTGAAACTTGGCCCCCGAGAGCCCATGTCAGGATGAAGGTCTGGGGCCACCCAGTGACTTTTATAGTAGACAGTGGAGCAGAGTACTTGTGATCACCACTCTGGTTGCCCCATTTAGCAACTGAAAGGCAACTGTTGTGGGAGCAACAGGCAACCAGGTAGAACCCCGACCGTTCTGCCAAGATTGGATATGTCAATTAGGAGGGCACCAGGTATGCCATGAGTTCCTCTACCTACCAGAATGTCCTGTTACCCTTTTGGGAAGAGACTTGTTAAGGGCGCAAATCACTTTTAAACCAGGGGAGCCAGCCAGTCTGACTTTGAGTGAGCCAATGGGGGGCCTGGTCCGAGTAGTCACACTTCCATGTGAGGAAGAATGAAAACTGCACACTGCCGAGAGGTCAGAGGAAATCCCACCAGAATTCCTGGACTCCTTCCCTGCAGTCTGGGCAGAGATGAAGTCCCTAGGGATGGCTAAGGCCTAAATCTGCAGACAGCAGGTGAAGTACCTGGGGTTCATCATCACCAAAGGACACTGGTCCTTGGGACCACTGAGAAAAAGGTGATTTGCTCCATGCCCACTCCCAATACCAAGCAGAAGCTCCAGGAGTTTCTCGGGGTGGCAGGCTTCTGCCACATATGGATTCCCGATGATGGACCCCTAGAGGGGGGTGGTAGCCAAGATATGGCTTTCTGGGAAATCAAGGCACTGCTCCAAAGTGCCCCAATACTAGGACTTCCAGATGTCACCCGAGAATTCAATCTATTCATTCAGGATAGAAAGAAGACAGCACTTGGGGTCCTCACCCAGACCACTGGGCCTTGGCAGAGACCAGTAACATATCTGTCTAAACAGTTGGATGGCCCCCTTGTCTCCAAGCCTTAGCTGCCATAGTTATTCTGATGAAGGAA
Source organism: Callimico goeldii (assembly GCA_963573925.1). Lineage (NCBI taxonomy): Eukaryota > Metazoa > Chordata > Mammalia > Primates > Cebidae > Callimico > Callimico goeldii. The sequence goes on from CAUYOR010044284.1 coordinate 15,361, forward strand.
GCTGACAAGCTAACCTTGGGCCAGACTGTCCATATCAAAGTGCCCCACTCAGTGTCCATCCTTATGAGCAGTCAGGGGCACCAGTGGCTCTCAAATGTTTGTTTAACCCACTACAAAGGGCTGCTCTATGAAAACCCATGGGTCACCATTGAGACAGTGGCCTCGACCCAGCCACATTTCTACCCACAGAGGAGGGAGGCCCCAGACCAAGACTGTGAGGAGGTGGTAGATGAAATCTTTACTAGTCTGCCAGACCTGAAGGACTGACCCCTTCCAAAGGCAGACTTAAACCTGTTCACTGATGGAAGCAGCTATGTCCAAAACGGGGAGAGGTATGCAGGGTATGCAGTCACCACTGCCACTGAAGTGGTCGAGGCAGCCCCTTTGCCCAGCAGCTGGTCAGCACAATGGGCGGAATTACATGCCCTCATTCAGGCTCTGTGCCATGCAGAAGGTAAAGTGGCCAATATTCACACTGACTCCAAGTATGCCTTTGCAACTGTCCACATACATGGGGTGATATACAAGGAGAGAGGGCTGCTAACAGCAGGAGGAAAAGAAATCAAAAATAAGGAAGAAATTCTCAGACTGCTAGAAGGAGTTTGGAAGCCCAAAGAGGTAGCTATCATGCATTGCAAGGGCCACCAAAGAGGAACTGATCTTATCTCTACAGGAAACCAACTGGCTGGCAGAGAAGCTAAGGTAGCCGTACTGCAAAAAGAATCCGTACGGGCCCCCGCCCACTTATTCAGTCACCCCTTGGCTCCAAGATGATGTGGGAAAGCCAGAGTGCTCTAAGGAAGAAAACTAGTGGGCACAGCAGGAGGGGAAAGCAGAGTGCTGGGGGATGGTGGCTACTTCCTGACAGCAGACCTGTGATGCCTAAGCACTTGGCTCTCGCCGTTGTTGCACAGGGTCATGGTCTCACCTACCTAGGTAAAACTGCTCTGGAGACCTTTCTCAACAGGTA